>OU795042.1:8290168-8573477 GCA_917208275.1 Patella pellucida
ACATTCACCAGTACATGTAAATGTTTCGATATCTGTTGCAGCGAAAGTGGAAACAATTTGTGTCTTGAATGACTGGACTAATTTTTAGCTGTCCCCGATTATGGTGCCCAAGGACAGATCACCCCTTGTTTATTTTAGAACTGGAGACAATTTGTGACTTGAATCAGTTGAATTATCTGGACTAATTATGAGAGACTTGTTTGTGGCTTGAATTACTCTTCTTTATGACTTGACTAATTATTATCTCTCCTGTCTCCTCTTTTATTGTGTTGGGGGGTAGGGATGGCCTAGTGGTCTAGAGTGCCGCGCTACGACCTCTGGCATGCGGCTGTGGTTTCGAGCCCTGGCGTACATGTATGTGGCATGGAGATAGGGCCACTCCGGTTTCCTCCCACTGCTAAAGACCCCTACCTACGCGAATTATTGAAATAAAAATTGAAAACCATACGTTAATCCCGAAATGACCCAGTTGTGTTGAGTGAACAATAAATCCTCTCTCTCTCTCTCTCTCTCTCTCTCTCTCTCTCCCTCTCTCTCCCTCTCTTTTATTGTGTCTCCTTATGATGGTTATATTTACTTGGAGATAAACATGTCTTTATCTAAATGGCTAAACTTTCTCTTGCTATGGGTTAACAGTTTATGATTTTAAGATTAAAAGTCGAGATCTAGAATTGATAAAGTACCTGCAAGTGTTGAGACAGGTAGATTGTGGTGATTGTTTTAGGTCAAGTAGGCCAACAAATTAAGTAAACATTAAACCCCTTTAGTGGTGGTAGTGAAATAAAAATGTCTTAACTACCTAAGCACGTGCCAGAACTTTTCACATAAATCGCAAATAAATCCTAGTATTGATAGTAATGCGTTGCCTGTCCAACCTTGTGGGTTTTCTCCGGATCCTCCAGTTTCCTCCCACTGCTAAAGACCAGGCCTGGAAATAATTGTTTTAGATGTCCCTGGCAAAATGTCTGGCACTATATAAGTGCAGGACATGTATTAATAATATCAATAAAAAAGACAAATCCGTACCGGACAAAATGACAGGCACCAGGGGTTTTGTGCCTGAAAAAGCCTGAATTTGTGCCTGACATTGTTAGTGACAGATGCCTTATTTCCAGGCTTGCTAAAGACACATACGAGCCATATGTTGGTCCCGAAATGACCTAGTAAGTGAACATTAAACCTGATGCCTCTCTCTTCCCTTACATGGGTTATCTTATTATTTAAGGATTTTGAAACACCTGCATACAATATATAGTTAAATGCAAGATGAAATGAAATATGGTGTAACGCACGGCTGTTCTTTTGGGGGGGGGGGCTGAATGATTAGCATGTGCGTGCTGTATCATAAAGCCTGTCATTGAGTCAACTGGCCTGGTTTCAAATCCTCGGGTGCATGTACCTAGTGACAAGGAAAAGCGTGGCCTGTCCAACCTTATCGGTTTCTCCAGTTAAACTCCATTTAGCTATCTCTCTCTCTCTCTCTCTCTCTCTCTCTCTCTCACTGCATTTATGCTATTTTCGCATAAGCTTTCTGTGTTTGCACTTATGAAATTTGATACAGAACAAATAAATTTGATACAGAACAAATAAATTTGATACAGAACAAATAAATTTGATAAAGAACAAATACCGTGCACACAATCTGATTAAAATATAGATCTATATTTTGTTTCGATTTTTATACTTTCGATGGCCTACAATTGTACATGTAGATCTAACAAGTTCACGTTCTATGACGTCGGGGAATCACGCAAGCCACATTTGACTTGATAACGTCAGTCATTCGATTAAACAATCGTGCATGCTTTTTAAAATCTACTATCCACTGTATAGACTTCATTGGCTGGTAATGTCTACCCACAGTTCAGCGCATGAAAAGGTCCATCGGTCGATTCGACAGACTATTTAATTGGATGACCCCTCATTTCAAGCAGAACACGAGTTAAATACATGTAACAAGTCTTCCAGATCCTTGTGTAGTAAAGACAAGTAAAAATGAAATTTTGAACTATAAAAAACAAAACGAAATTGGATCTGTGTTTTAATCAGATTGACCATGCACAGTGAATCACAACAGCTGAGCTAGGGTCTACTAAAAATATTACTACACTACTCTCTCTGTGAAATGAAATGAAATAAAATTTTGTTTAATGGCATGTGAGCACCCACCGGGTGAGTTTTACGAGACCGTCTAAATGGAATTGAAACATATGTTAATCTTGAGATGACCTTGTTTTGTTTCAAGTGGGCTTTAAGGTCTCTCTCTCTCTCTCTCTCTCTATCTCTCTCTCTCTCTCTCTCTCTTTAGTTTAAAATGTCTCAATATATACTCACTTTGGCAAATACAAAATGTAGATTGTGCAAAGACTGACAACGAAAGTATGCTTTTGTTATATCCATGAGATACTGACACTTGAGCAAAATGTGCTTAACCTTCGGTTCCAAGGTTTTTCACACTATGGTACATGTATGGACTACAGTCTGAACTTTCCCGATGGTGCTATGGCGGGTCACGACCACAGGTTGAACTATATATATATAGTGCGAAATTCTGTGAAACCGAAGGCCGCCAAGGTTAAGGCTCTCGCTTTAAATTTAAAATTAAACTGAGTAAAAATAATTTGTGACCTAGAATGAATGAAATGGGGTTTAACGTCCTACTATAAATGCACCTAACCTGGGCTAATGGAATACGAGCATATGCCATACAGTGTGCTATGAGGGAAATTTTGCCCGAGCAGCGACCCTACAGCCTACTCTTATATCTTATTCCAACTGCCAAGGGATCTTTTACGTGCACTTCAATGTGTACACTGGACCTCAGTTTTCCGTCCCATCCGAACGACTAGGCAGCTGTCCTTACCAGGTCCTCCTGCATCACTGACAAGTGTAAATCACGCCAGAAAATCGAGATGAACTTTCTCTGCAATGCAGGGATGGAACACCCGACCTCCAGCGAGCCAGCGCCTTATCCACTTAGCCACTGTGATCCCTCTGTGACCTAGATGTGAGAGTGACACACAACAACTTAATCCCTCCTGTTGGACCTATAGGACCATGTTTACATGAGACGCTACTGGTTCAGACAGAATGTGGTCTTTTACTCATGTTAGAACCCATTTACACTCAATAGAACTTAGATAATTTTTACCTACAAATACTTCATACGCCTTTATTTATTTTTCTAATACACAAAAAAAAATGTTTTAGAATTTAATTTGTCGGAGGAAAGAAGTTAATACTGGGAACTCATTAAGTTGCATCAATGTCATCCTTATCAGTGACTGTAGCGGCCTAGCGAATATTCACTGCTGATCAGTGTGGTACATTGTAAGTTGGCCAGTCTGCTATAAGAGGCTAATGTGGGGAAGATTATTTGTGTCTGCAAGATCCCAAGACTGTTTTCATCCCGGTATTACTTGTATATAATAAATAATTTATTTAGGATTAAAAATCTGTGAAAGGTAAGAAGATGTTATGAAATGGCGTTTAACATCCTACTCTTCTGCACCTAACATGGACTAATTAAAGACGAGCATACATAATACATTTTGCCCGGGCAGTGGCGCTACATCCTACTCTTATATTGAATTCCAACGCCAATGTGAACATGGGACCTTGGTTTTTCGTCCAATCCAAACGACTAGACAGCTGTCCTTGTCTGCGTTACCAAAAGGAAAGAAACTGAGGTCTAGAATCTGATACACCTATCCAGCTTCTTTCCTTGTTTCATCAAATCTGAATAATGCCGGGTCCCTAGTGTATGGTGTGGGATAATATTACAATATTAAACTGATCACATGACATATTTTTAAATCAATGGCAGTAGAATGTAAAGGAATTGTGATAAAAGAAGATGTTATGAAAGGCATTTTTTTTACCTCGTTTGGACAGAAATGCCGAACGAGGCATTCTGAGGTTTATAGTATAGCCAATCTTCAATAGAAGGCTTGATCTCGCCTTAACTACATACACCTTATCAAGCCCTTCACTCAACAGTCAACATTTTTCGGCACTAAATTTGATTGGGTATCGGCCCCCACCGTGATCCAATCAGATTTTGGGTTACTAAAAATAAACTACTTTCAATTTATTTTCTTTATCGAAGGCACACATTAGCCCATACAGAGCACGTGATCAACGATTTCCTTATTCCATGTTGAGTTGATTGTCCTTTATTGTGTGGTGAGTGGTCTTATTGTGTGCCAGTTTGATCTCGGCAACAGAGTGTTTTATGTGTCACGACATCTGATTGGACAATGCTAATTAGTCACTTGTAAACACAGCAAGCATAAAACATTAAAAGTTCGAGAAATGTCCAGTGTTGGAGCAAGGGTTAGATGTTGTTAAACTCGCGGCCGTTGCTTCAGGAAGATGAGTGTAGCCCAAATACTCCTTTTCACTTGATTGTCTGTCACTATTTTTGGGGATTGGGATAATTAAATTTCGGAACGTTCAATTGAGTTCGCCCTAGAGGTCACAAGTTTGATCCGATATTGACGAAAATTTTGAATTTATGTTTTTATCACAAAGATAATCATGTGTATCACAACGTATCACCTGTATTCCATCCTATATTTTGATTGTATTTTTTTTCTTTTTTTATTTCAGATTGTTTGTTTAAAATATGTCCGTTGTCCAGATATTCTGCCCAAAAACAGTATTGGCAAGCAGCAAGACAATCTGGTACAGATCCTATTTTACTCGACAGATTGCATGTAAGTTAAAAATAGATCTCTTATTCTCATGGTGTGTATGGGGGTGTATGGAGACAGGGGGATCACGGTGGCTAAGTGGATAAGGCGCTGGCTCGCTAGCCTGGAGGTTGAGTGTTCGATCCCTGCATTGGCCGAAAAAGTTCATCTCGATTTTCCGGCGTGATTTCCCCTTGTCAGTGATGCAGAAGGAGGGCCTGACAAGGACAGCTGCCAAGTTGTAGGATGGGATGAAAAACCGAGGCCCCGTGTACAAATTGGAGTGCACGTAAAAGATCCCTTGGCAGTTGGAATTCGATATAAGAGTAGGCCGTAGCGCCGCTGCCCGGGCAAAAATTTCCCTCATTGCACACTGTGGCGTATGCCCGTCTTCAATTAGCCCAGGTACGGTGCTTAAGCGTAGGACGTTAAACCCCATTTCATTCATTCATTCATTGTTCTCTGTGTTTGGTGCCATCCATAAAGTACGTACGCTTGAAGGGGGGGGGGAGGAGGGGGTAATGCCAAAAGCGTACAGGGGGGGGGGGGGGATTGGCAAAACATACGTATGCTTGATTTTTTTATTTTTAACTCTAATTTCGGGACGGTCTAAATTTTACCCATTTTGAGCGTACATACTTTATGGATGGCCCCTTTGTGTGTTGGAGCAAATGAATCGTCCGGTCAGCAACTTAAAGATGGGCTCTCAGAAATGTATTCATCGGGGGGGTTATTTCCAATAACGGGACAAAAATGTAAGGGTTCCCCAGCTAATCAACAGCCTGACGATTAGGAATTTCTGCACACAGGATGTCAAAAATGTAAGGGTTCCCCAGCTAATCAACAGCCTGACGATTAGGAATTTCTGCACGCATGATGTCAAAAATGTAAGGGTTGCCCAGCTAATCAACAGCCTGACGATTAGGAATTTCTGCACGCATGATGTCAAAAATGTAAGGATTCCCCAGCTAATCAACAGTCTGATGATTAGGAATTTCTGCACGCATGATGTCAAAGGTCACACACAAACATTGATCGCTTGATGTACAATTTGATAAACTTTATGAAGAGTTAGACGTACAACGCTTTCTGAGATAAAAATGGCGGGAAAAGATGCGGTCAGTGGATAACCTTGGTTAAAACTAATTCTCTTCAGTCTCGAGCTAAGAGAGTTGAGTCTCGATGAATACATTTCAGACCCCAAATTACACAGAGATGACACAGAGATGAATGTAAACCTAATATAAGACCTGTTAATCCTTTGTTTCATTTAATTAATGACCTGTTTGCCCTAGACTGATTTCCCATTCCGAAGAGAAAGAACCTACCTACAATCGTACAACCGTACAACAATTGATTTTAGAGAATCAGAGCCGAAAATAATATTTTAAAAGTTTCCTTTTGTGATCTATTGATCTAGAAGAATTTGTTATCGATAGCAAAAAGTTGATAGATTTTGTGTCATTCAGTGGAAGAGCTTGAGCATGTTTCTATATCTCCATACATGTATGTGAATATTGATTTAAACTTATCCCTGATTGGAGACGCTGTATTTTTTTTATACAGACCACAGTGCTTGTTGTACTCGGAATGGCCTGAAAGTTAAAATGCACAGAATTTGTCGAACTTAGAAATTAAAATGACATGAAATGAAATGGGGTTTAATGTCCTAATGTTCTGCTCCGACTATAGGCTATTGAAGACAGGCATACAGTGTGCAAAATGTATGAGGGATATTTTGTATTTGGCCCGTTTGAGAGAGAGAGAGAGAGAGAGAGAGAGAGAGAGAGAGAGAGAGAGAGAGAGAGAGAGAGAGAGTGAGAGAGAGAGTGAGTGAGTGAGAGAGAGAGAGAGAGAGAGAGAGAGAGAGAGAGACATCCTACTGTTCTGCTCTGACTGAGGTTATGAATATTGCCATACATGTATGCCATACAGTGTGCTATAAAGGGAAATTTTGCCCAGACAGTGGCAATAAGGCCTATATAATATCAAATTCCAAATGACAAAGGATCTTTTATACAGGTTCACTAACCTATACACAAGACCTCAGTTTTTTATCCCATTCAAATGACTATAATATGTAAGTTGTTCCTTCCAATGGCTTCCATTGCCTTCACCCGTCTTCCATTAGCCCATGTTAGGTGCATAACAGTAGGACGTGCATTTAGGGTTTGTCATCACTGATTTGATCTGTGCTTGTTGTAATGTATATGGCTTCCTTATTACTGTATAGATACCTAAAAAGGTTTGACATATTATATGGAGGGTTGGGATGGCCTACTGGTCTAGAGTGCTGCGCTTCGACCTCTAGCTGGCCTGTCTCGTCTGGCTTGCAGTTGTGGTTTCGATCCATGGCATGAGCGTAGGTGGCTTGGATATAGGGGTGCCTCCTCAAGCTCGTTGGTTTACTCTGGGTACTCCACTTTTTTTCTCACAGGAAAGACCCCCAGCGCATGTGCTATTAAGATAATAAAAATGAAAATAAGACAAATTGTCTGCAATATCACTTTCCGTGGAAGTGGACGTTTAACATTTAGAAAAAGAACATATATACATGTATGTTCCATTTGCTGGAACAAGACGAGAGTATTATTGTTGAAATGTTAAAGCTGCAGTTTAATATTTTTATGTTATACTTTTAAAATTTATTAAAAAAAAGCCTTAAAGTAAATTGTATCCATAAATAGTCCTATTAATCCTATAATTCAATATTGCCAGCGGAGAAATTGGCAAAAATATCATCTTCAAATTCCAACGTAATATGGCTGCACATGTTAGTCAATGGGAAAACAAAGTAGGTAATTGTGTTGTTATTTCCTGTGTCAATGATTTTTGAGGGTGGGAAATAATGCCCATTGTCGTATAATAGTAAGTTGATAACCTATTGAGCAAAATATATAGAAATAATTATGTTTTGACTTTCTTAGAAAATTGGAGGGGTTGGGATGGCCTAGTGGTCTAGAGTGCCGCGCTTCGACCTCTAGCTGGCTGGCTACCTCTGGCTTGCGACTGTAGATTCGAGCCCTGGTGTGAGCCTATGTGGCATGGAGATAGGGCCGCCTTCTTATCCTCGTGGGTTTCCTCCGGGCACTCTGGTTGATCCTCCAACTGCTAAAGACCCCTACGCGCAAGTGAATTATTGAAATAAAATTAAACCATATGTTAGTCCTGAAATGACCCTGTTGTGTTGAGTCGACGTTAAACCCAATTTCTCTGTCTCTCTTTCTCTCCCTCTCTCTCTCTCTCTCTCTCTTAGAAAATTTGAAATTGTTATCCATAAATAGTGTGTAGTATGACAAGAGAGAGACAAGACCTGTTCATTCTGGTGAGATATAATAATTAAGGTTCTGTGTACAGATTAGCATGCACCTGATCACAACAGATAGAATTTGATGAATTGTCTGGGGGGGATCACGGTGGCTAAGTGGATAAGGCGCTGGTTGTTAGCCTGGAGGTTGAGTGTTCGATCGTTTGGATGGGACAAAAAAACGAGGTCCCGTGTACAAATTGGAGTGCACGTAAAAGATCCCTTGGCAGTTGGAATTCGATATAAGAGTAGGCCGTAGCGCCTCTGCCCGGGCAAAATTTCCCTCATAGCACACTGTATGGCGTATGCCTGTCTTCAATTAGCCCAGGTTAGGTGCTTAAGCGTAGGACGTTAAACCCCATTTCATTCATTTATTCATTCGAATTGTCTTGGAATAAGAACTAGAACTCAATCCATATGTATTTTGCACACATTTGCATGCCCTTCTGATCAAAGAACCAGTATAACCGTTTGAATTCGACGAAGAGTGGATGAGAAATGCTGGTTGTGTTCGTATTATTGTGGATTATTTCACACTGATTTCTTTCACTTTCGTTCAATATCAAATGTCTATCATAGAAAATGTTCAATCTGATTAAAACACAGATCCTATCTCGCTTTGTTTTTATAGTTCAAAATTTCATTTAACTTGTCTTTACAACAACTAGCTTAAAGGGGCCATCCCGATAACATTTTGGGGGTTAAAACTGCTTAATTTTGTATGAAAAGCCCTTAATAGCCTCTAACTTAGATCCGATCAACTTCTTCAAGCTATGTGATACGTTTTCAAACAACTTCCAATCGCCGGTACGGCTCGGTGGCCGAAGACTTGTGTTCTGTTTGCATTACACAGAAGTGTCTGGATAAAACAAGTCTATATTATGTGCAGCTTTCAATCTAACCCTATTGACTCACTTTTAAAGCTCTCTTTTGATTAAGTTAAAATTGGTATCATAACAATTTAAAAGAAAAACTTAAAAGAGCTAGTGTCCAGTTAAGCTTTTTTTTGCATTCACGATTCACGTCCAAACTACTCAATATTTTGAACTGAAATTTTCAGACAAGGTAAATACACTATTCCTCTATATTTTGGTGTTTAAATTTTATACGTTCATGAACGTGTAATTTTCAGATTCTTTGAAATTTTGGCTGGCCCCTTTAATTATAAAACATTCAACACTGTTTTATTTCATTAACATTTCATATCTAGTTCTTGATAATCATTTCTTTGCACCAAAAAAAACAAAAACTGCTGCTCCTTAGAAGTTTTTACTGCACCCATAAATTATTTATTGTGGAGTTTGTTTATGTTTACTCAATTTTCTGCTCATCGAATAGAAAGAAAATAATTGAGATTGGTGCCAAATCATATTGATGGCGCCACAGAAACCTTGGTTCATTTAGTCAAACACACAAGTTAAGTATACATGTAAGAAAACCATCTGGTGAAATTGAGCTTATTAATATTTGTTTAAATGTCGATTGATGCATGCCGAGGTAAAAGATATATAAATATGAGGCCTCACCAAGTTGATTTTACATATTTTGGAAATGTTTTGATTCTGCTTCTTTTATCGTTCGGAAAAGACTGATTTAAAAACTAAAAGTACTGGGCTGCACTGTTTAGTTCTATGTTTAAGGGGGGTGGCTCCAATTCAATGAGAAAATATTTGTTTTTTAAATTGCACTGTCAACTATTAAAGCTAATGCTCTGCAATTTTCAGGACTTTATCGTTATCACACAGGTTTTTGAAAAATTTGCATTTTGATACCTGGACCACGCGCATTCCCCATAATCCAGGATGGCCACCCCATGCCGTTGAGGAAAAGCGTAAAACAAAAACTGCTTGATAAAATATAGATTGTTATATATCCTAGTAAAGCTAAAACACCAAGGAACAGAATTATCTATATTTGAATGTCATAAGCTGTAGTAGAAACAAGTTATTAAAGTAAATGTCACATTTATTTAATATTTTCTCATTGAATTGGAGCCACCCCCCTTAACTTGTTCACCCTCCATCGCACACCTGAGAATTAGTGATTTTTTTCGTAAGGTCTTGTCATTGAGTCAACTAGCGTCGTTTCGATTCCACGGTTGTATATGGCACAAGGAGTAGGGTCGCTTGTTCAACGTCGTGGGTTTTCTCTGGGCCCTACATCGCTGTTGATGTGTATTTGTATTGATTCTGTATTAGCTGGTATCCCTGTAACCAAGGTATCATTTTATCTGGTATATCTACCACAAATTATGCATCAATTATCAATTGCTTTGTGTATTTTTTAACAGTGATCGAGAAATTAAACCCTTGTAATTTGGACATTCATTATCAAATTTGAATGGTCAGCTTTAAACAATACAAATTAGATGATTTTTGGTGATTTTAAACAATTTTGACAAATTATTAAACAAGGATTTGATATTGAATGAATGTGAAAGAAATTAGTGACTAATTGATTAAAACATAGATCCAATTTTGTTCCTTTTTATAGTTAAAATTTTGTTTTACTTGTCTATACTACACTAGGATCTGGAAGCGTTGTTATTTAACTCATGTTTTGCTTGAAATGAGGGGTTAGCCAATCAATTGTAGGTAGACTAGCAGTGATAGAAATCAAAACAAAAGCAAAGCATAGCCACTTGCAACATCGATTCTGATTGGTTAATCGAATGACTGAGATTTTTGGGTCTTATAACTTGTTAGATCTACATGTACTGTAGTACAGTGAGGCCATCGAAAGAATAAAAAAACGAAACGAAATATAGATCTGTATTTTAATTAGATTAAAATAGTCTTGGATATTACTATACAGTAGAGCAGTCGTTCTCAACGGCACACCTTGGAACACATGAAAAAATAGTGGCACACCTTTGAACACATGAAAAAATATTGGCACACCTTGGAACACATGAAAAAATAGTGGCACACCTTGGAACACATGAAAAAAATAGTGGCACACCTTGGAACACATGAAAAAAATAGGGGCACACCTTGGAACACATGAAAAAATATTGGCACACCTTGGAACACATGAAAAAATAGAGGCACACCTTGGAACACATGAAAAAATAGTGGCACACCTTGGAACACATGAAAAAATAGTGGCACACCTTTGAACACATGAAAAAATAGTGGCACACCTTGGAACACAGGAAAAAATAGTGGCACACCTGGCTTAATGATATATGACAAAAATATATATGACATGTCACAGATGGCTGGCATACAACCGTAGACACGGACTAGTCATAAAAATAAACACTAGCAGCTAGAAGTCAATATGCAGTTGGGATCAGGTGGTTTTTATACACCCACATTTTCATGTGTATTATGTCGAAGCCCGTGTCTGTCCGTCCGGACGTCCACGATTGTTTGTGGACTCTCTACAGGTCACAATTCTTACCCAATTTTGACGAAACTCGAAATATAGCTTTATCCCCAAAAGATCTCGTAATGTGTGTATCGAATTGTGACTTAATGAATTATGGCTTTTGATTGTAGGAAAAATCACTTTCGGTTTTGCTTGTTCTCCATCCATCTGTCGAAAATTTGGGCGTATCCTGCCTGGCAGTGCCAGCTTACTATCTTTCACATTTTCTTAGTGTGCTGTTCACATTTTCTTAGTGTGCAGTAGAGGTGGTAGTATAATATGGCTGTATTGTTACTCACTCATCACTACCTCAAGTATATATATATACATGTAGCCATTATAATGTAGGTGTTTATTTTGGCAAGTAGTGGATGGCTGTAATTTGGGTTTTATCGTGCATAAAGTAATCAGTATTAATTTGAAGCTCTCACCGTGTTTTCTAAACATATTTTATTACATCAATAATGATTGTAATTGACTTAATTACAACAAATAAAAACTGTAAATTAAATTGTATTTGGTTTCAAGGTTAAATTCTTTCAAATCCGGTATCTAATTATATGGTAAGTTTAGTTCTGAAGCTGATCCAAACTTGTTTGCAAGAGGTGTTGAATCTAGGAATGAATAAATGAAATGGGGTTTAACGTCCTACTATTATGCACCTAACTTGGGCTAATGGAAGACGGACATACGCCATACAGTGTTTGAAATGTTTGCCCGGGCAGCAGCACTATGGCCTACTCTCATATCGAATCCCAACTGCCAAGGGATCTTTTACGTGCACTCCAATGTGTACATGGGACCTTGTTTTTTTTTTGTCCCATGCGAACTTTCTCGACCAATGCAGGGATCGAACACCCGACCTCCAGGCTATAGCCAACCAGCGCCTTATCAACTTAGCTATCTAGGAAAACTGATATCTCATTTTACACTGTTAACCCATTTTCATCATTCCTGCGTACACTGACCGTATGTGTATAATTATCAAGAAACTGTTAAGTTATGTAATGATCAACGTAATTATAATTATGTTCATCATTACATAGTAAATAACAATTTCTTTGGCTTTGGTTCCAATTTTTTTTAAGTAATTGTAAGGCTAGGGTTAAAAATATATCAGTTTGCGTAAACCTGACTCATGATGATTAGGTATGGGTAGGTAGGTAGGTAAATTCTTTTGGGGGGGGGGAGGACCACACTTTGAGGATAAATAACAAGATTTTATGAAATCACTTGTTGAGTTTAATTTGGTGTTAATATGTATAGACATGACAGTGGCTGTTCAATCTCCCGACCGAAAATTTTACGTTAAAAAGTAAAAAAATCCTTTAAAAATGTCAATAAAAGAATCTGAGTAGGCAGCTTTTTTTTGGGTAGGTAGCATTTGGGCAAACAAACAATCTTTTAATTATGGCCTAATTAAACAAAACTGTGTTTACACTTGATAAATGTTGCTTTTTTATGTCAACAATATAATAGTTATCTTCTTTCACAAATAGGGGGTTGAATAGTTAGCATGTGCGTGCTGTATCATAATGGCTGTCATTGAATCAACTGGCATGGTTTTGAATCCTCGGTAGTATGTGGCAAGGAGTAAGATCGCATGTAGAACCTCATGGGTTTTCTCTGCGTCCCACTGCTAAAGACCCCTTCAAACAAGCAAATTATTGAAATAAAATTAAACCCTATGTTAGTCCCAAAATGACCTAGTTTGTGTTGAGCGGACGTTAAACCCCATTTCTCTCTCTCTCTCTCTCTCTCTCTTATATTATTCTGAGGTGTCTAGCTTAGGTTATATATCTCTGTCTTTCTCTTTCTCTTTGTATCATATGTTAGTCCCGAAATGACCTCTAAACAGTTTATTTCAACTCACTTCTGTTTTGTTCTGATAAGCCATTACATCACATTGGAAGACATTGTAAAATTTACCATTTTTAAAGTTAGAGTATAGAATGCCATCGCGAGAAGATTAATTATCGATTTGTGCAGTACATTGTATGGAAGGTAAAATAGTTGTGAGTTGCAAGTGATCAACAAGTTTGTTTATGATTAAGAAGGAGATCGAGATAGTTGTGAGTTGCGAGTGATCAACAAGTTTGTTTATGATTAAGAAGGAGGGAATGTTTATCTGGAGGGGATGTTCTATCTGTTTCTGCTTCTGGTGATTACAGTATAATCAGCTCTCAATGACCTAACATCCTCAACATGCATGTACAGCGTACAGCGCCAGCGTTCTCTGGAAGGTTTAAGTCCAGTGTATTTTATTATGAAAGTTATTACATTTCACAAATGGTGAGAGAAAGAAAAAGAGGGAGGGAAAGAAAAGAAAGGGAGAAATTGGAGTTTAACAAATAGTGAGACAGAAAAAGAGGGAGGGAAAGAAAAGAAAGGGAGAAATTGGAGTTTAACAAATAGTGAGACAGAAAAAGAGGGCTCAATGACCTAACATTCTCAACATGCAGGTACAGCGCCAGCTTTCTCTGGAAGATTTATTATGAATGTTATTACATTTCAAAAAGAGAGAGAGAGAGAAAAAAAAAGAGGGAGGGAAAGAAAAAGAAAGGGAGAAATTGGAGTTTAACCTCTACTCGACACAAACTAGGTTATTTCGGGACCAACCTATGGTTTTCAATTTTTTTTTATTTCAATAATTCGCTTGTGCGTAGGGGTGTTTTTAGCAGTGGGAGGAAACCAGAGTGCCTGGAGGAAACCTACGAGGCGCCCCTATCTTCATGTCACATACACTTACACTAGGGCTCGAAACCACAGCCGCAAGCCAGAGGTGGCCGGCCAGCTTGAGGTCAAAGCGCGGCACTCTAGACCACTAGGCCATCCCAACCCCCCACAGAGGGAGGGAAAGAAAAAGAAAGGGAGAAATGAAGTTTAACCTCTACTCGACACAAACTAGGCTATTTCGGGTCTAGCACATAGTTCAATTTTATTTCAATAATTTTCTTGCACATATAAGGGTCTTTAGCCATGGGGGGAAACCAGAGTACTCAGAGAAAGCCAATGAGGTTGGACAGGCAACTCAGGGAAACGAATCCAGACCAGTTACCTCAATGACAGACCTTATGGTACAGCACATGCGGTAACCATTTAAACTATCCAACTCCCCTCACGGATAGTTATTCCCAAACCGATGGCGATAAGGTGATGTCTAAACACTGGATTGGGGAGGAGAGGGGCGAAATAAAAAACAGGCTGACTAGTGTTACGACGAGATTGAGCAAAGTTTAGAATGAATTCCAAAATGGCTGCCAATCTCCCCAAAACCAGCTTTTCAACGTTTTCAGAACTGAAGGCAGCAATTAAGTGATGGAAAGGGTTAGGGTTCGGACTATTTTTACGACTTTCCATTTTTAACTTCTTCGTTGAAGGGCTTTGCAAACATCGTCTTAACATTAGCCTGGGGGCTAATTTTACGACTCGTCGTAACAATAGCCACTGCCAATAAAAAAAAGATAGGGATTGATCAGCAGAAACAGAAACAGTAAGACTAACATTTTGTGAACTTCCTTTCCATTCGGGAGGGTTGGGATGGCCTAGTGGTCCAGAGTGCGTGCTTCGACATCTAGCTGGCCGTCCACCTCTGGCTTGCGGCTGTGGTCTTGAGCCCCGGTGTTAGCTTTTGTGGCATGGAGATAGGGGCGCCTTCTCAACCTCGTGGGTTTCCTCCGGGCACTCTGGTTTCCTCCCACTGCTAAAGACCCCTACGCACATGTGAATAATTGAAATAAAGTTAAACCATGTTTTAGTCCCGAAATGACCTAGTTGTGTTGAGTGAAGTTAAACCCCCTTTCCATTTGGATGAATAACAATCCAAACCATTAGACAAATTCGAAGACCTACATGTAGATGTATAAAACAAAACAATACATTGCTCAATGATATTAAAAGCTACATTGAGAGCCAAGGGTGCGACGGCTCGATAAAATTTCAGAACCATTTCTCTAGCCATTTGGCCAATTTTTGGCAACTATTATTACACATGTATATGCCACATCAAAAATATTTTCTCAAAGTGACCTTATACATTTAGAGATTCCATCAATATTTTCATAATATTTTCATAAGTTTCTTGGAGAGATTTAGAAGTTCTATATATATATATAACCCTTTGATATGATGAGTTGCTTGCTTTGAAGCCTATTCTTTCCAGCATGGTTTCCTCTTGTCAGTGATGCAGAACAGAGGGCCTGACAAGGACAGCTGTCTAGTCATTCAGATAGGCTGGAAAACCGAGGTCCTGTGTACACATTGGCCAGTATGTAAAAGATACCTTTGCAGTTGGAATTTGCTATAAGAGTAGGCCGTTGGATAAAATTGCCCTCATAGCACACTGTATGGCGTATGCCTGTCTTCCATTAGCCCAGGTTAGGTGCATAACAGTAGGACACTAAACCCCATTTTAAAAAAAAAAATTGAAGCCTATTCTAGGATTGCAGTGTTTCACCCTGCAGGTTCCGTCAGATTTATAAATCAGAATTTTGGAAATTCTTTAATCTACAGTTCTAGCAAATCTGTATTATACATGTACATGTATCTCCAAGAAGGCAGTTATACTTTTAAAATAATCAGTCATACTGGAGACATGATTTTAAAGATTTGATATAAAATGAATGTGAAGGAAATTAGTGCTAAATACACAAGATTCAATGATATCTGGCTCACAGTGTCAGTTACTACATAAACTACACATTCATTCATGTAGTACAGGTACTTGACATTTTGAACTTGTGCCAGGCTTCTTTCAGGAATATTAAAAACACAGAAAAATGATATAATTTGACTTTGTGGTTTACATTCTCTGTTTTATGGGGGGTTGGGATGGCCTAGTGGTCAAGAGTGGCACGCTTCGACCTCTAGCTGGCCGGCCACCTCTGGCTTGCGGCTGTGGTTTCGAGCCCTGGTGCGAGCGTACATGTATGTGGCATGGAGATAGGGGCGCCTTCTCAACCTCGTGGGTTTCCTCCGGGCACTCCGGTTTCCTCCCACTGCTAAAGACCCCTACGCGCAAGCGAATTATTGAAATAAAAAATTAAACCACATGTTAGTCCCGAAATGACCTAGTTGTGTTGAGTGGACGTTAAACCCCATTTCTCTCTCTCAGGAATATTAAAAACACAGAAAGATGATATAATTTGACTTTGTGGTTGACATTCTCTGTTTTATGAAATATTCAGAATAGAACAGAACAGAACTTTGTAATTTATTTACAACTCAGATCAAATACATGACATATGAGTGATAGGTTATTTACATATTTATTTACAAGATGGACGCATTTGATGTACCTGAATGCCCATCTTCATTGGCTCGATTGCTAAGTAATAAATGAAATGAGGGTTAGAGTCCTAATGTTCTGCTCCGACTGGGCAAATGAAGACATGCATATGCCATACAGTGGACTATGAGATGAATTTTGCCCTGAACGCGGCTCTATGGCCTACTTATATCAAATTCCAACTGCCAAAAGATCTTTAACTAACAGAGACTTATAGCTTTTCTTCCCATTTGAACAACCATGCATTGTCGCTTGCCTGGCACTCTATTCTGCACCTCTGTAGGTAAGATTCAACAGAGCACAATTAGTTATGGCAGCAAAATTTGATACAAAATTTTATCATTTTGAAAGATTACTTTCAAATCACAGCTGAAGACTCATTTGTTTAGAGAATACTACGAGAATTAAACTTTCTATTCACTGTTTATGTAAATATTGACTCATTGCGCTTTGAGCATGCTTTTGGATGGATTTGGCGCTCTATAAATGTACATTATTATTATTATTATTATTTAAATCCTCAGTATATCATCTATTTTCCTCTGTTTTTTTAAATCATACTTAAATAGAACCAGGATATAGTTTTGTTTCGTGTTCTAGTTTGTGTATGTCGGATGTGCTCTCTCTATTAAATTAACTTATTTAGTTTATTATACATGTAGCTGTTTTTCCCCCCCCTCCGCAATATATTAGTGAAAACAGAACATGTACTGTAGCCAATTATTTTCTTAGTTTTCTCTAGGCCACACCAATTTGGTGATTTGCTTCGCTATACTTAATAGAGGCTAGTCTATAATTAAATCGCTAGGTCCAGATTGAAGTAATTCGATTAAGATTTTCAGCATATTCTCTTTTCATTATCTTTTTAAAACTATTATAGCGTGAACTGTCCGCACTTTATCTAACTCGTACTATAATGCTGGTTTAATGAGCGTCGTTCGGACTAATCAGCGATGATAAGCCTAGTTGAATGTCAATGATCAGTAATAAGCATATGAATGAATGAATGAAATGGGGTTTAATGTCCTACTGTTATGCACTTAACCTGAGCTAATTGAAGACGGGCATACGCCATACAGTGTGCTATGAGGGAAATTTTGCCCGGGCAGCGGCGCTACGGCCTACTCTTATATCGAATTCAAACTGCCACGGGATCTTTTACGTGCACTCCAATGTTTACACGGGACCTCTGTTTTTCCTCCCATCCGAACGACTAGGCAGCTGTCCTTGTCAGGCCCTCCTTCTGCATCACTGACAAGGGGAAATCACGTCGGAAAATAAGCATGTGATATAAAACACAAATGTATATGGAGAACAATCACCGAGTTTATTTCATGCGTGTTGTATCATAAAGCCTGTCATTGAGTCAACTGGTGTGGTCTCGAATCCGCGGTTATACATGACAAGGAGTAGACCCGCCTGTCGAACCTCGTGGGTTTAATTGAAATAAAATTAAACCATATGTTAGTCCCAAAATGACCTGGCTTGTGTCGAGTAGTGGATGACTGAATGGTTAGCACGTGCGTGTTGTATCATAAAGCCTGTCATTGAGTCAACTGGTGTGGTCTCGAATCCGCGGTTGTACATGACAAGGAGGAGACCCGCCTGTCGAACCTCGTGGGTTTAATTGAAATAAAATTAAACCATATGTTAGTCCCAAAATGACCTGGCTTGTGTCGTGTGAGCGTGAAACCCCATTTCACTCTCTCTCTTTATTTCACACTACGTTTCAACAAGTTCCTCTTGTCGTTATCAAGTAAGTAATGACAGTAGAATAGCAAGAAATCAAATTATACACAACTAATAAAAACAATAACTAATAAAAAAGAACAAAAAGAACAATAATAACTTTACCACATGAACATCAAAGATATTGATTATTGAGTGAAGTTAGTACTTTTGACATGATAAGCCTAGTCAAAACATCAATCAGTATAATAAACAGTCATTTTACTCCAGTGAATTCTCATGTGCGCACTGTATCATAAAACCTGTCATTGAGTAAACTGGCGTGGTTTCGAATCACCGGTTATAGGTGACAAGGAGTAGGGTTGCCTGTCCAACCTCGTGGGTTTTCTCGGGTTCCTCTGTTTTCCTCCCACTGCTAAAGAATATACATGTACCATTATATGGAGAGTATGTAAATAAACTACCTTAATTTCTCTCTCTCTCTTTCTCCCTCTCTCTCTCTCTCTCCCTCTCTTTCTCTCAAAATAAAATAATTCTCTGTGTGCAAATGCATTGAGTGTCGAAAACCAACTGTTATAAATGGCATGATCAAGACTGTGTAAATAAACTACGTTAATTTCATCCCTGGTTATCTTTGTTTTATTTTCCAGCATGCAGCAGAACTAGAGAAAAAACAGAATGAAGGAGAAAATAAAAAGTTAATTGGAACGGTTTTACAATATGGTGGCGTTGTCCAGGTAACCAACCATACTTTTAATGAATCTTTATTTTTTTTAACGAGGAAATAAATATAAACATGGTATTTCTTCCATTTAGTGAAAGAAAACATGGCCTTAAGGAATTTTGATGGTAAAGGATTTATGTTGGTTGGTTAAAGGCCAAATAAACTGAATAATATGTCCCAATCATTATTCTGCTCAACAATTTGTACTATTTTACAATATTTCAATGAATTGGTGATACAAATTTCATCTTAACACACCGAATTTAAGAATTGGAAAAATTCAACTACATGGTTTGAAAACCTTTGCAAATGTAATTTTGATTTTAAAAATATTTTTGAACCCTCTGGACAAGTAAAATGATAATTTACACAACAGGTAAATGATAATTTACACAACAGGTAGGACACTTAAACATCTAGTAGTTAGAATAAGGCTTCTTTTTTTTTTGGCCCTGTCAAGCCAGCAAGAGTGTTATTGTCCCTGTAAAGTAATGATTTGTGATTTGCATATTTATGAAAATATCAAATTTCTCTCTGCTTAATTAGGAGATAATGAACACTTCCTGTGTCGTATTTAGAGATTGTGCTTGTGATCATTTTGGTTTCCTTTTGTCAGTGATGCAGTATGGAGGGGCCTGACAAGGACAGCTGTCTAGTCATTCGGATGGGACGAAAAACCGAGGTCCCATGCCCATCAATTAGTTTTGCGACCAATAAGAATGTCAGAGCAGAGATGAACTAGGGGTTGACGTGGGCGGGCTTTTTGCCCAACCAAGGCAGGCTTTTTGCATGACCTGAGCAGCATAGAAAAATTGGATATCTAACCATCATAATATAACTGAACCATTTTTGGACTGATATTTTTCTATTAGATATTTGACTTATCGACCTATTGTGAGATCCTATAGCGTTAGAATTATAAGGTTTTCTGTTAAATCACAAAAGGGTAAAAGTTTCGTTCCTAGGTCAATCTTTCTATTCAAAACGAAAAAACGGTAAACTTTCATATAAAAAAGCATCTTGATAGAGAGAGAGAGAAATTGGGTTTCAGGACTAACACATGGTTCAATTTTATTTCAATAATTTGCTGCCTATGTCACCATCGCAGGTCTACTATATTATCAAACTATCAAGGCCCGCTTCTAAATAGGTTCAATTGCATTTATGGTTATTAACTCACATTTTCGTAATCATCCGAATGTTAATCGCCGCAATCATGCGAAAAAATATGCTCGTCTGTTCATAGCATAACAATCATACACTAGGATATGGTCGGGCACATAATTAATGTACAGTACATGTATTAACCCTCTGACGGCTGACGGTACAAATATGTTCCACGTCGCATTAGGACTCATAGAGTTAAATATTTGCCTGTAGGTACATTTCTGTTCAGCAACAGATAGCTGATACATTATTACGTAACAACGTATAGGGAATTCCTCAAGGTCACGTGACACCAGTGTTGGGATTTCAAAGTTTTAGCTGTCGGACATTTTTTCCCGAAAATAAAGAGCACAACTCTTATCGTTATTTAAGCAGACGTTTTTAAACCACAATTAAGAATCACGTGTCAACAAAATATTCAAATTCATACGTAATAATAGGTGCACCTCGTTATTTTTTATGTTTAATTCCCATACGGCAATCAAATTTATGTCAATATTATTCCTAAAAAATCACATGACATTGTAATACCATAGAGGAGACACACATGCTGCTTGAAGGTGTTTCCCACTAGTACCTTAAAAAAATAGGCGGCAAAGGGTTAATTATCCTACAGCTGTTTATTCTGATCAAAACACATACCAACATATTGCATTTCAGCTTTTTTCACACAATCTGGTGAAATACAATCAGTATTTAGTGTTGTCATCTGTAACTAATATTAATATGTAATAAGGCCAGGGCTAAAAATATATCAGTTTGCCCAAACCTGGCTCATGATACATGTAATTAGGTATGGGTAGGTCGGTAGGCAAATCTTTTTTATTGGGAGGACCAGACTTTGACGATAAATAACGAGATTTTACGAAATCACGTGTCGAGTTTGGTGTTACTATGTATAGACATGACAGTGGCTGTTAAAACTCCCAATCGATTATTTCGCGTTTGGGTGTTATTGTCAAGCGTAAAAATAAAGCTTTTAAAAAAAAAATCCTTCAAAAACGGCAATAAAAGTATGTGTGGGCACCTTTTTTTTTGGGTAGGTAGCGTTTGGGCTAACAAACAATCTTTTAATTATGGCCTAATACCTGCATAGTTGAATTCTACTGGTAATGATCCGAGGTTATTTTCAGATTTAAAATGAAGCTAATAAAATTGCGTCTGATTTAAGCCGAAGTAAATCAATAGAAGTAATTGCATTTGATGACTCTACTATATATAGATGTCTGGTTGCCATTCACAGGTTGAACGAACAAATCACTTGTTGAAGTTCGATCAATTATGTATGTGTCTCTGTGAGTAATGGGTGACGATAATTTCTACGATAATTTCTACGTGGCCGGTTTATGGATAGATTTAACGACCCGCTTATTTATAATCTCCCAGACGTGTCTTGTCACCGTTATGATAGCTGTGTGGTTAAATAAAGTTGTATTATCACTCTATTAAGACAAGTCTAGCTGTTCCTATCAGCATATGAATAATGTTAAAGGGACAATAACACTTGCTGGCTTGACATGTCCAGAAAAAAAATATAATATAATTGTTTATTTTTTGCTATGTCTGTTTTCTGCCTTGTCCTTTTGCGTGTAGTGCGCCCTTCCTGCACTTACTATTAAAGTTACTTATGGAGGTAACGTTACCATTTTGTTTGAAGCTTGCACAAGAATTTACATAACCCAAAGTTTACACTGTTAAAGGGACAATAACACTCTTCTTACTGGCTTGACAGGTCCAGAAAAAAAAATAGCCTTATTCTAACCACAAGATGTTTAAGTGCACTACCTGTTGTGTAAATTATTCATTACAACCTATCTTACTTGTCAACAGGATTTGAAAATATGTTTAAATCAAAGTTGCAATTGCAAAGCGTTTACGTAAAGCTTTTTAAACCATGTTACGGCATGTAGTTGAATTTTTCCAATTTTTAAAATAGGTGTGTTAAGATGAAATTTGTATCATTTTTTAATCGAAATATTGTAAAATAGTACAAATTGTTGACCAGAATAAAGATTGGGACATATTATTCAGTTACAACAAGAGTGGTATTGGGGCTTTAATTCAAGCCTGGAAATAAGGCACCTGTCACTGATAATGTCCGGCACATATTCAGGCTTTGACAGGTACAATTCCTCTGGTGCCTGTCATTGGGTCCGGCACCTATTTTGTCTTTTATATTGATTCTATTATTATTACATGTTCGGCACTAAGTTGAAAATGTCAGTCAGGTACTATTTCATTAGTGCCTGATATTTTGGGATAAATTTGGTCCCCCCCTCTGGTAAAGACCCCTGTTGTACGAGACAAAGAGTCGCATGTCCAACCTCGTTGGTTTTCTCCAGGTCCTCCGTTTTCCTCTCACTGCTATTTCATTAGTGCCTTTCTCTCTCCAGTTCCCCAGTTTCCCCAGTTTCATCCCACTGTTAAAGAGCCCTACTGACATACGGGCTAGCAAATTATTGAAATAAAATTGAACCATATGTAAGTCCCGAAATGACGTGAAACCCCCTCCCTCTCTCTCTCTCTTGAATAACGCAATAACTCTGCTTTTAATTCAAACTTTTGTTTGATAGCTTACTAATTGAATACATGTACGTTTTATTTTTTTTGCAGTTACTTCACATAAAAAGCAACAAGTTTTTGACAGTAAATAAACGTCTCCCTGCGTTATTAGAGAAGAATGCAATGAGAGTTAATTTAGATACTTCTGGCAATGAAGGGTCCTGGTTTTATATACAACCATTTTATAAACATAGTTCACAAGGGGATAAGGTAAGTTTTGGTCCTTTCATTATTTCCCGTCTTCATTAGTTAGTGCGCCTGAAGTCTTCCGGGGATAAAGTAGGTTTGCACTAGAGATCTGGTATCCTGGTTTTATATACAACCATTTTATAAACATAGGTAAGTTTTGGTCCTTTCATTATTTCCCCGTCTTCATTAGTTAGTGCGTCTGTAGTCTTCCGACGTGATTTCCCCTTGTCAGTGATGCAGAAGGAGGGCCTGACAAGGACAGCTGCCTAGTCTTTCGGATGGGACAAAAAAACGAGGTCCCGTGTACACATTGGAGTGCACGTAAAAGATCCCTTGGCAGTTGGAATTCGATATAAGAGTAGGCCGTAGTGCCGCTGCCCGGGCGAAATTTCCCCTCATATGCCCGTCTTCAGTTAGCCCAGGTACGGTGCTTAAGCGTAGGACGTTAAACCCCATTTCGTTTTGCGTCTGTAGTCACAATACAATCGTATCACGAGTCATAACCAGGGCCCTGTTTCTCACCAAGTCTTACCTAAAGATAAAATCCAAATTTTAGTAGGTACTTCAATTGTCATTGGCTAAGCACCAAAATCGATCTAATATTATCCAATCAAATAACTAAAATTTGGATTTTATCTTCTTAGTTAAAATTTTGTGAAACAGGCGCAAGGTCAATATTTACCAAGAAAACAACAGGATAAATGAATGATTGAAATTTTTAGTCTTGTCGATATCGAAAAAATGAAGCTGCTTTTCCACTCTTGTCGGTTCTATCCAGTTTTTCCAGGTCCCCTAACTCTTTAAAGACCTATGCACAGGTGCATTATTAAAATATACAGTCTTGAATCTTTCATTGAGTCGAAGTGGCATGGTTTCGATTTCATCCACTTGTCCAACCTCGTCGTTTTTTTCCGGTTCCTCCAGATTCCTTCCATTGCTAAAGACCGACGTGCAAGCTAATTATTGAACCATATGTTAGTCCCAAAATGACCTAGTTTATGTCAAGTAAACATTAATCCTGTTTTCTGTGTCCCTCTCTGTTTTCTAGGTTGTAGTTGAATAGACATTTAACCCGATTTCTCTGTCTCTCTCTCTCTCTGTTTTGTAGGTTGTAGTTGGTGATAAGGTTGTGTTGAATCCTGTAAATGCTGGCCAACCTCTACATGCTAGTAACTGTGATCTAATCGACAACCCCGGATGTAAGGAAGTTAACTCCGTCAACTGTACAACATGTTGGAAAGTTATTCTATTTATGGAATATCGGGAAAATAAAGATGATATAGTTAAAGGGGTAAGATAAGTTTGAAAAAATTACATTTGATCAACACCATTGTCTCTTTCTCCGGGTCCTCCGTTTTCCTCCCACTGCTAAACACCCCCACGCGCAAGGGAATTATTGAAAAATATATGTTTAGTCCGAAATGACATAGTTTGTGTAGAGTTGATTTTAAATCCTTTTTCACTCTCTCTCTCAACATTGTCTCTCCCCAACAAATCTAGTAAATGGGTCTAGTTTGGCTTATCCTTTTTTTTTTTCTTTTTTTTTTTTTTTTTTTATTAAAGACTTCTCCTAGGCCTATCCTTGTCTTCTTCTATTTTTTAATGTTTTTAAATTTGTCTTTGATGTATACAGATGTAGTTACATTTTAGATTATATATGTATTAATTATAATATGCATTATATTGTAAAGCGCCCTTGAACATTTTATGAAAGGGGCGCTATATAAATCTATGTTAATAATAATAATAATAACAATAGAAGGCTTGATCTCGCTTACGCTTCGTTCATCTGATAGAGCCCTTCAAATTATACCCTGCATATTTTGTTATTAATTTCGATTGGCTACTGACCCAGCTTGGAACCTCTCAGATTCCTCGAAAGAAAATATCATTGCTAATACCCAGTCTCCAAATTTCCAGCTATAATCATCTTTCTATGGCAAGGTTTTGGGGGCATTTATTTGGAACATTTCACCACAAGATATTGGGTTTCTGAAAATAAATGCTTTCCACAAGATTTTAGACTTAAAATAATATTCACAGAGTGTTTTGGGTCTGTGGTGATGAGTTCCACAAGATATTGGGACTTTTTTCCCAAAATTTCTTCTCAGTACTCCCTGTATATGCGTGTGTGGTACGCACTCACTGTATTATCAGGTCCGTCATTGAGTCCACTGGTTTGGTTTCATCCTACTGCTAAAAGACCCCTATGTGCAAGCGGAATGTTGAAATAAAATTGAACCATATGTTAGTCCCAAAATGACCTAGTTTGTGTCAAGTGTACTTTAAACCTTTCACCTCTCTCTCTAATAATTCAGTGGTGATTTTTAATTCTAAAAGTTATTTTATATTTCTTATATATTATAATGGTGGTGTTTATAGGGAGATCTGAAGTGGTTTCCCTTTGTCAGTGATGCAGATGGAGGGCCTGACAAGGACAGCTGCCTAGTCGTTTGGATTGGACGAAACATATTGGTGTGCACGTAAAAGATCCCTTGACAGCTGGAATTCAGTTGCGGCCCGGGCAAAATTTCCCTCATTGCACACTGTATGGCATATGCCCGTCTTCTATTAGCCCAGGTTAGATGCAAAAGAGTAGGACGTTAAACCCCATTGCATTCATTCATTCATTCATTCATTCATTCATTCATTCATCTATATGTTGTTTTTGTTTATAGGGAGATGTTGTCAGATTGTTCCATGCTGAACAGGAGAAATTTTTAACAGGTGATGAATATAAGAATCAGCAATATGTTTTCCTCCGAACGACGGGAAGAACTTCCGCTACTGCAGCTACAAGTTCTAAAGCATTATGGGAAGTGGAGGTAAGCTGTTTGGGATTCTCAGTCGTCCGCATTCTGCACACAGAGAGATACTGTCTACTTAAAGAAGGGATAATAATAATAATAATAATGTACTTTTATGTAAATCATTTTAGTGAAGCCTGTACCAAGACAGGCCCGGGACTGTACAGCGCAGTGGACGCTTACGGCTGGCCCCCGGATCCATTCACTTGATTTGATAATTGTTTAGTTTTGCAATGTCTATTTTCTGTCTTGTCCGCAGGTTTATCTTGTAGATTTTATGCTTTGCGTGTAGTGTAGTCCTCCTGCATTTACTAGTAGAGTGCCAAATTCATCCTAAAACATGCTCAAAGCGCAATGAGACAATATTTATATACACAGTGAATAGAAAGTCTAAATCTTGTAGCATTCTCAATCGAAGTGAGTCCTCAGCTGTGATTTGAAAGTACATGTAGTCAAAGTTTCACTGTTTCGGATTTTCAGTGGTAAATCATTCGACAATTTAGGAGCAACCACACTAAAACTCATGTCACCAAAATGTTTCAGTTTGAGTGTGGAACGACAAGAGTGTTCTGGTATATAATAAGATCTCAAGGACCGATTTGGTTGATATAGGATCTCTGCCCTGCCAATTGCCCCCATATAAAAAAATTAGTCTATTATTTTGAAATGTTGTTCTACTATGTTTCATATCAGCCATACACACTTGTCCAATTTTAATAAATAGAAGCAGAATATAAATACTTCTCAATGTATACCTAGTGTTTTCCATCAAAATCGTCGAAAAAAGGTTAATAAGGGTAAACCATAGCACTGCTGTCCGGGTAAAAGTTCCCTCATAGCACACTCCATGTATTATGTGCCTCTCTTCATAAGCCCAGTTGGTGCAGAACAGTAGGACGTTAAACCCCATTTCATTTTTGTTATAAATATTTATCAGGTGTGTGTGTGTGGGGGGGGGGCTGTCCGAACCATACGCCCTGTCATTGAGTCAACTGGCATGATTTGGAATCCCCAGTTGTATGTAGCGAGGGGTAGGATCATCTGTCAAATCTCGTGGGTTTTCTCCGCTTTCCTCCTACTGCTAAAATCCCCTACGCGCAAGTACATTATTGAAATACAATTAACCATACGTTAGCTCCGAAATGACCTAGTTTGTGTCGCGTGGATGTTAAACTCCATTTTTCTCTCTCTCTCTTTTTATCAGGTGGTACAGCACGACGCTTGTCGAGGTGGAGCTGGTCATTGGAACAGTTTATTTCGTTTTAAACATTTAGCTACAGGACAATATCTGGCAGCAGAGGTAAGTCAGGATTAATTTAAAGCCCCAATACCACTCTTGTTGTAACTGAATAATATGTTCCAATCATTATTTTGGTCAACAAATTGTACTATTTTACAATATTCCAATTAATAAATGATACAAATTTCATCTTAACACACCTAATTTTAAAAATTGGAAAAATTCAACTACATGCCGTAACATGGTTTGAAAAGCCTTACGTAAGCACTTTCAAATGCAACTTGGATTTAAACATATTTTCGGACCCTCTGGACAAGTAAGATAGGTTGTAATGGATAATTTACACAACAGGTAGGACACTTAAACATCTTGTAGTTAGAAGAAGGCTAAAAAAAAAATCTGGACCTGTCAAGCCAGCAAGAGTGTTATTGTCCCTTTAAGATTCTGCTATAAAGTCACATTATGTACACTGTATAGGGTATGCTCCTCTTCATTAGCTCAGATGGAACAGAACACTAGGATGTTGAACCCCATTTCATTTGTTCCCATTTTAAAGATGCCTTCCTGGGTACAAACTTTGTGAATTGACGATATATGTGGACTAAAAACATATTCAAAGTAACCAATCTATCAAACTTTTGCTTCAATTCCCTTTCAAAACTTTGCTTTCGTCGTGGATACCCATAGCTATAAGTAAGCTGTTGTTAGACGCAATGTCTGCCAACTAAACTTCATTGTGGGAGGGTCCATTTTTCAGAATGTATCCTTTATACTTACTGTACATTTACCATACTTACTGAGGCCTAAGTAAATTCTTAGTTATTTCTGTCTACTTCTTTTTAGACCTTTTAATCGCAGAGTCTTTTGTACGTTGACAACACTCAATGTCCACCAAACCGCTTAACTATTTGAGCAAGAAATAACAACTGCTCCCTGACCTTAGCTAGCAGACAATACACCAGCAGAACCTGTTGGGTTGCTAGTTAGTGATTCCCTGACAATATTGCCCAGTGCTTGCCCCATGGGCGTTTTTCCCGTAATCCAGTATTTTTCTAGTAAGATTGGGTGTCTATATACTTTCCATATATACCAAATTTGACAAACTTTTATTGGAAATAACCACCCGATAAATACTTTGCTGGGAACCCAACTTTAAACTTCATGACAGTAGGTCTCCCATTTCAATCTTATGAATACTTTAAATATTGGGATCACGTGGCTAAGAGGGTAAGGCAGTGCCAGGCAAAAATTTCACTCATGGCACGCTGTATGGCGTATGCCCGTCTTCAATTGGCCCAGGTTAGGTGTAGAAGAGTAGGACGTTAAACCCCGTTTCATTTCATTCATTATAAATATTGATTGTTAATTACAGGTAGATAACGACCCAACACCTGATGTAACGAGAAATAAATTACGAGGTCAGATCGCTTGGCAGGTGTTCTGTCTCGTCTCTGTGCCACATGGACATGATATCGCTTCCATATTTGAACTTGATCCAACTACCATGATCCGTGGAGACTCTCTAGTTCCGAGGTAAATAAACATAATTTAGATTTCTCTAATACATGGGGGATCACATGGCTAAGTGGGTAAGGCGCTGGTTCGCTAGCCTGGAGGTCGAGTGTTCGATCCCTGCATTGGTCGAGAAAGTTTATCTCTATTTTCCGGCTTGATTTCCTCTTGTCAGTGATGAAGAACAAAGGGCCTGACAAGGACAGCTGTCTAGTCGTGTGAATGGGACGAAAAAACAAGGTCCCGTGTATACATGGCGTGCACAAAAAGATCCCTCGGCAGTAGGAATTCGATATAAAAGTAGGCCATAGCGCCGCTGCCCAGGCTAAATTTCTGTCATAGCACACTGTATGGCGTATGCCCGTCTTCCATTAGCTCTGGTTAGGTGCATAACATTAGGACGTTTATACAACGTAATCTCTCTAGTTCTTTTATACATCTCTTTAGTTCCGAGGACAAGAAACCTGATTTAGATTTCACTAATGCACTGTATCCTCTATTGCAAACAGATTGAATTTATTTAAAGCAGGGGTGACCAATCTTTTACATACATGTACCATGTACCATGCGACTATTTGTTCACACAGATCCTGATATACTATTGTAGCACAAATTAGAAATTTCCTCGATTCTGATTGGTCGAAAAGTGTGGTCGAATGGACAATAAACCCCCTCTGAATTATCAAGGCGAATTACTGCGTATAAATATTCCAGTGTACTTTTTTTCATTTTTGTGCTCCATGATCTTCCTCAACTCAAATCTTTATTGGCAAATATCTTCAAGAAATTCTGCACATATGACTATCACACCATTTTCAAACATCATCTTTTATGAAAACACATTTCTGAAATACATAAAACAGTAGAAAATCAGTCCATATATTTATTAAAACCGTTTTCAGGTATCTAGGCTTAAATATATTCGTTACTAGGCTGTCAGAGTATGGACAAATTTATTTTCTTTTTTGGTAGGATATAGCTTCACTCACCAATCAATTTTTACTTAATCAGTTGGATTTTTTATTAAATCACGGTTTGATCAAAGTCTGGCTAACATGATCTACCTAATAATAAGTCATTAGTCACAAGAGACCGCTTACAAATACAATGAGGGGGGCGAAAATAGCAGCTGAATATCTAAACATGCCAAAATTGACATTATTTTGTTGACAACACGTCAGAATAGTATACATAGCAACCACTTGAAATCTTAGGCTAGCCACCACTGTCATAGTTTTATACGGTATTTTTGAGGATGTAAGTACGAAATGCAATTGTTTGAACACGAACAAGCTGCTGGGTTGTGATAAATGAATGAATGAAATGGGGTTTAACGTCCTACGCTTAAGCACCTAACCTGGGCTAATTGAAGACGGGCATACGCCACAGTGTGCAATGAGGGAAAATTTGCCCGGGCAGCGGCGCTACGGCCTACTCTTATGTCGAATTCCAACTGCCAAGGGATCTTTTACGTGCACTCCAATTTGTACACGGGACCTCGGTTTTTCGTCCCATCCGAACGACTAGGCAGCTGTCCTTGTCAGGCCCTCCTTCTGCATCACTGACAAACATTACTTACCTTGAATGATACTTTTGCGTCTGTTTTGAATAATAAAATCTTTAAAACAATACGCAAAAAATAATAAAATCGCTAAAAATAATGAGTAGGCTTAGCTTCAGCCTTACTTATTGTTATCACAGGGGTGCAGGACTGGGGGTCTGTCAAGGGACAATGTATAGTCATTGAAAGGGACGAAAAACCAGGGTCCTGTGTACAATTGACGTGCACATAAAAGATCCCTTGGCAGTTAGAATTTGATATAAGAGTAGGCCATAGCACTGACTGTCAGGGCATATTGTATGGCATATGCTCGTCTTCATTAGGCAGTCGAAACAGAACAGAAGGTTAATTTAGACCCCATTCATTTCATTTCTTTATCACAAGGATGTAAAGGACCACTTCTAACAATCCAATGTTTACATCCTGATTTAGTGATGCAGAAGCAGGGCCTGACAAGGACAGCTGCCTAGTCGTTCGGATGGGACGAAAAACCGAGGTCCCGTGTACAAATTGGAGTGCACGTAAAAGATCCCTTGGCAGTTGGAATTCGATATAAGAGTAGGCCGTAGCGCCGCTGCCCGGGCAAAATTTCCCTCATTGCACACTGTGGCGTATGCCCGTCTTCAATTAGCCCAGGTTAGGTGCTTAAGCGTAGGACGTTAAACCCCATTTCATTCATTCATTCATACATCCTGATTTAAAGTTACTTTTATTTTCACTTGTATTATTCTCATCCGTTATTTTTATTTTAATTGTTTTCAAATTTTCAGACAAACTTTTGTTCGTCTTCATCACCTGTGCACAGATTCTTGGGTTCACAGTACAAGTATACCGATTGATAAGGAGGAAGATAAACCAATCAGAAATAAGGTACAGTGTCACATGACATAAATGTTTAAAAATCTGTCTTGACCGGGATTGTAAAGCGCAATGGACGCTTACGGCTGGCCCAGGATTCATTCACCCGATTTTTTTTTTTTTTTTGCAATGTCTAGTTTCTCAGGTTTATCTTGTAGATTTTTGTTTTCCGTGTAGTGCGGTCCGCAGGTTTATCTTGTACATTTTTATTTTGCGTGTAGTGCTGTCCGCCGGTTTATCTTGTAGATTTTTTTTGGGATGGGATGGCCTAGTAGTCTTAGAGTGCCGCATATTGACCTCTACCTGGCCAGCCACCTCTGGCTTGCGGCTGTGGTTTCGAGCCCTGGTGTGAGCGTATGTGGCATGGAGATAGGGGCGCCTTCTCAACCTCGTGGGTTTCCTCCCGTCACACCGATTTTCTCCCACTGCTAAAGACACCTACGCGCAAGTGAATTATTGAAATAAAATTAAACCAAATGTTAAGTCCCAAAATGACCTAGTTGTGTTGAGTGGACGTTAAACCCCATTTCTCTCTCTCTCTCTCTCTCTTGTAGATTTTTTTTTTAGCATGTAGTTCAGTCCTCCTGCACTTACTATTATGTGATGTTGTTTGTATTTGGATATTATTCAGAACCACGTATTTGTGAATGTTTGCGTCTGGTGTCAGTCGAGAATGTTTCCATCAGGGTCTCCCCTTGTTAGTGGTGCAGGAGGGAGGGCATGACATGGACAAATGTCTAGTTATTGGGATTGAACGAAAAAACAATGTCCTGTGTACGTACACTTGGCAAGTATGTAAAAAAAGAAATTGTCAGTAGGAGTTTTGAAATAATGGTGGACCGTAGTGCCGCTGACCGGCGCAAATTATCCTCATAGCACACTGTATTATGTCCATCTTCATAGCCAGGCTGGTGGAAGGAAGTAAGATGTTAAACTCTGTTTTATTTTATTTTAGGTTGGTTGTGCCAAGATAAAAGAAGATAAAGAAGCTTTTGCTATCGTTCCTGTCAGTCCAGCGGAAGTTCGAGATTTAGATTTTGCAAACGACGCCAGTAAACTTTTAGCAGATATTGCATCGAAGTTGGAACGAGGTGCCATTACTCAAAATGAACGAAGGTTTGTCAACATTTTTTATACGTACATCCGTCCGTTCGTCAGTCCCTACAACCGTCCACATTTTGTTTTTGGATACTCTACATGTCACAATTTTGACAAACCTTCATATATAGGTTTATCCCCAAAAGATATTGGCATGGAATTACTGCCCTTAACTTCATGGATTATATGTATGTCCTCTGATTGTACAAAAAATCACGTATTTAGCTCTGTCTATCTCTTGCAATATAGGTTTATCCCCAAAAGATATTGGCATGGAACTGCCCTTAACTTCATGGATTATGTATGTCCTCTGATTGTACAAAAAATCACGTTTTTAGCTCTGTCTATCTCTTGCAAAATGTGGACGTATATCTTGCATGTCAACCGTTTGCTCATCCTTTTATAAACAAGGGGATCACGGTGGCTAAGTGGATAAGGCGCTGGTTCGCTAGCCTGGAGGTTGAGTGTTCGACCGCTGCATTGGCCTAGAAAGTTCATCTCGATTTTCCGACGTGATTTCCCCTTGTCAGTGATGCAGAAGGAGGGCCTGACAAGGGCAGCTGCCTAGTCGTTCGGATGGGTTGAAAAACCGAGGTCCCGTGTACACATTGGAGTGCACGTAAAAGATCCCTTGGCAGTTGGAATTCGATATAAGAGTAGGCCATAGCGCCGCTGCCCGGGCAAAATTTCCCTCATAGCACACTATATGGCGTATGCCCGTCTTCAATTAGCTCAGGTTAAGTGCGTAACAGTAGGACGTTAAACCCCATTTCATTCATTCATTTATAAACAAAATCAGGATTTGTGCCTTAAGTTATATTAACGTAAGATCAGTTGGATTTAGGTGTAGTGTGTTGAACGATGCCCATGTTTAATTTTTAGTCGCTCCTATATGAGAATCCAATATCTCAGATCTATAGCTGTATATAGCCGTGCATGTTTTGTTATCAGTGGGTGTCAAAATCTGTGCATTTTATACAGTTTTTGTTTTAAGAAACTTTTTATACGCCCACATTTTCATGTCCGAAAAATCTCCTATGGTCCCTCTGGAGGTCACAATTATTATGCGATTTAAAAAAAATGTTTGACTCTATCACTGTTACACCCTACGGATTGTTGGACCATAATTGCCACACAAAATGGCCGCGAATAGTGTAAAAAAATAGTATATCAAAATTGTGGACCCTGTACAGATCACAATTTTAATTCGATTTTGATGAAACTTGAAATGTATGTTTATAACCTTCAGATCTTGATTTTTTTCGATATTTGCCCATATCAAATTGTGACTTAATGAATTATGGCGTTTGATTGTAGGAAAAATCACTTTCGGTATCGCTTATTCTCTATCCATCTCTTGAAAATGCGGCGTATCTTGCCTGGCAGTGCCAGCTTACTATCTTTAATGTTTTAATTATTTCTGGGTCACTTCTCAACGTTTTAATGTTTTTAATTATTTCTGGGTCACTTCTCAACGTTTTAATGTTTTAATCATTTCTGGTTCACTTCTCAACGTTTTAATGTTTTTAATTATTTCTGGGTCACTTCTCAACGTTTTAATTTTTTTAATTATTTCTTGGTCACTTCTCAACGTTTTAATGTTTATAATTATTTCTGGTTCACTACTCAACATTTAAATGTTTTTAATTATTTCTGGTTCACTACTCAACGTTTTAATGTTTTTAATTATTCCAGGTTCACTTCTCAACGTTTTAATGTTTTTAATTGTTTCTGGTTCACTACTCAACGTTTTAATGTTTTTAATTATTTCTGGTTCACTTCTCAACGTTTTAATGTTTTTAATTATTTCTGGTTCACTTCTCAACTTTTTAATTTTTTCAATTGTTTATGGGTCACTTCTCAACGTTTTAATGTTTTTAATTATTTCTGGGTCACTTCTCAACGTTTTAATGTTTTCAATTATTTATGGGTCACTTCTCAACGTTTTAATGTTTTTAATTATTTCTGGTTCACTTTTTAATGTTTTAATTATTGCAGGTTCGTTACTCAACTTTTGTCAGATTTAATTTTTTTTCTGGCCAATCTAGAAATGTCGAACACAGGAGTAGAACCACTAGACTTACAAGTATCTAAACAAGATCGGGAACGCCAAAAATTATTCAGGGAACAAAATATTTTAGAACAGGTGAGAAATTGGTATTTGAAAAGACAGCATTTTACTTTCAATAAATATCTGTGATTTTAACCCCTTGTGGATTATTTTGGGGTAAAAATCTTTCTTTTTTTAAAATCTGCTTGGCTTAAATTCTTAAAAAAGAAGGGCCTGACAAGTAAAGCTGTCTAGTCTTCGGATGGTGCGGAAAAACCAATGTCCCATGTACATATTGGCGTACACGTAAACAATCCTGCGACAGTTGGCATTCGATATAAGAGTAGTCCGTAGTGCCGCTGTCCGGGGAAAATTCCCTCATAGCACACGGTATGGTGTATGCATGTCTTCATTAGACCCGTTAAGAGCAGAACAGTAGGATGTTAAACCATGTTTCATTTCATTTTCTAGATAGACATATTTATACAAGATACACAACATTTTATACATACCGCTAGACATGAAAATAGATACTATGGTCCTCTGTACATGTAGCAGGCCTCCTACTACTCATATTTATACTGATCTCGTTTGTGTTTCTTTATTCTCAGATTTTCAAGATACTTCAAGCACCATTCACAGATAGGGGTCAAGGTCCCTTTCTACGAATGGAAGAACTAGCTGACCAAAGACATGCACCATTTAGACACATCTGTCGACTTTGTTATCGTATTTTAAAATTATCGCAACAGAATTATCGAAAAAATCAGGTATAGTTGTGTAAAATGTATTGTTAGCACAGGCAAGATATTATCCCCTTTCCTTCTGCAAGAGTTTGTTATTACCCAGTTCATCCAGATTTTCTGCCATGGTTTTCCCTGATAAAGACAGCTGTCTAGTCATTCGAATGGTACTAAAAACCGAGGTCCTGTGTACACATTGGCTTGCACGTAAAAGATCCCTTTGCAGTTGGAATTATATAAAAGAGTAGGCTATAGTGCTGCTGCCCGAGCAAAAAATTTTCTTCATAGCACACTGTATGGCGTATGCCTGTCTTAATTATCCCAGGGCCCGGTTCCTAGAAAATTCTTAAAGTAAGCACAAAGTCATACTTCACTTTTACTTACGTAAGAATCTTATAGAAATACTGTTTCTAGAAAATTCTCAAGACCATTCTTACGTAAGCACAGGTCAAGTACAAGTCTAAGCACATTATGACTGGTAAAGCTTACCATACACTGAGACTACGATGCTCTTAAATGTCATAAAACAACTTTGGTATGCGAATTACGTCATAAATTTGTCGTCTGCTTCATTGTGGTTGATTTGGATGCGTTTGACATGTCCCCTATAGGGCCTACACATAATTATAAAATGTGCTAAAAGATATAAAAATAACAACGCAGACACATTTTGGGCAGTTGAGTAATCTAAGGCATTCACAAAAGATCATCAGGTCTGCCATTGTGTCAAGTGGTATGGTTTTGATCCCAAGAATTGCTGCCCAACCTCATCGGTTTTCTCCGGACGTCCTTATTTCCTGAGGGGCTGGATGGTTAGTGCATGTGTACAGCATCAGAAGGTCTGTCTTTGAGTAAACTGGCGTGGTTGTACGTGATAAGAAGTAGAGTCACCCGTCCAGCCTTGTGGGTTTTCTCCAGGTCCTCCGGTTTCCTACCACTGCTAAAAAATCCCTGCACGCAAGCGAATTATTGAAATAAAATTGAACCATATGTTAGTCCCAAAATGACCTAATGGTTAATGTTGAACAGAAACTTATTTTTAAAACATATATTACAGGAATATATTGCCAAAAAACTACCATTTATGCAAAAACAAACCATATGTTAGTCCCAAAATGTCCTAGGTAATGGTTAATGTTGAACAGAAACTTCTTATAATTTATTTTTACAAATATATATTACAGGAATATATTGCCAAAAAACTACCATTTATGCAAAAACAAATCGGCTATGAAGTGCTGGCTGAAGAAACTATCACTGGACTATTACACAACAATCGTAAATTATTGGAGAAACACATCAAAGAGTCTGAAATAGATACTTTTGTTACCCTTGTTCGTAAGAAAAGAGAACCAAAGTACGTGAATTTTAATGGTTTTAAGATATAATTTATTTAACTTGCCCAAAATTCATCGCACAATTGTTTGTGGATGTGCCAGGATTAATCAGAATTCAGCCTCCTTCAGATTAGTTTCAAACATTAACCAGAATTCAGCCTTCTCAAGAATAATTTCAAAGATTTGGGGTGAATTCTCAGACATAATGAACGGAATTAATTGCATCTTTAGCATCAACTGGTAAAGGTCGGGGGGCGGGGGAAGATTGCCAAAGGGTTAGCATGTGTACGCTGTATCATAAAGCCTGTCATTGAGTCAACTGGCGTGATTTCAAAGTAGTTTATATATGATAACCCTTGCTATGTTATGGAAGATATCATAATAAATATATAGTGCCGTTGTAGAGTAAATTACATATTTTATTTCATCAAGAAGCAAGAAAACTTATATTGCACAAAACGACAAATGTTCTATTTATTTTATGATTTTACAATCATTTTAGGTAAAAACAACATGGATTTCTTACTGTTAGCCAGTCAGTGGAATAACACTTTTATTTCACTGATAAAACGCGGTATTCCACTACTGATCATAAAATAAATTATAATATGTTGTAATAAATGTCTAAAGAGCTACTTCGGATATGGAAACGTTAGCACAAATTATGTAGTTTCATTTCACCAACATATATTTTACTTATATACAGATTGTTGTTTTGTGCAGGGGCCTATTTCACCAAATTTTAACTAAGATAAAATCCAAATTTTAGTGCTTAGCCAATCAAAAATGAAGTGTCTGCTAAAATTTGCGGGGGGTAGGGATGGCCTAGTGGTCTAGAGTGCCGCGCTTCGACCTCTAGCTGGCCGGTCACCTCTGGCTTGCAGCTGTGGTTTTGAGCCTTAGTATGAGCGTATGTTACAGGGGCGCCTTCTCAAACTCGTGGGTTTCCTCAGGGCACTCCGGTTTCCTCCCACTGCTAAACCCCTAGGCGCAAGCAAATTTTTGAAATAAAATTGAAAACCATACCTAGTTTGTGTTGAGTGGACCTTAAACCCAATTTCTCTCTCTCTCTCTCTCGCTAAAATTTGTTTTTTTATCTTTAGTTAAGATTTCGAGAAACAGGGCCCTGGTATTGAAGATATATTATGATATTTATGTATATTTATTTGGGTTGTTTTCTGCAGGTATTTAGATTATTTATGTATATTTTGTTGTTGTTTTCTGCTGCAGGTATTTAGATTATTTGTCTGATCTGTGTGTATGTAATAAGGTAGCTATACCAGGAACTCAGGAATTGATCTGTAAATGTCTGCTGAGCTCAGAAAATGCTGATATTTTGATAGACACAAGGTATGATAGTTACTAGGGGTGATAGTTACTAGGGGTGATAGTTACTAGGGGTGATTCCAATATAATGATCTTCAGCACCTAACGGGCCAATGAAGACTGGCATACGCCATACAGTGTGCTTTGAGGGATCTTTTGCCCGGACAGTGGCTTTTCCCTCTACTCTTCATCAATTCAAACTGTCAATGGGTCTTTTATGTTCACAAAACTTAGGTTGCCTGTCCAACCCCGTGGAATTTCTGTGTGTCCTCCGGTTTCCTCCAACTGCTAAAGACCCCTACATGCGAGCAAATTATTGAAATAAAATTAAAACCATATGTAAGTCCTGAAATGACCTAGCTTGTGTCGCGTGGACGTTAAACCACATTTCTCTCTCTGAATTTAGGTGTCATATTAAGGACTAGATGCTGGTCTGACTGCAACACTGACATAGGGAAACCAGGGTGGGAAATCCCATAGAACATTCTCCCATACTTGACAAAAAGCAGGGTCGCCTGTCCAATCTCATGGGTTTTGTCCGGGTCCTCCAGCTTCCACCAATTGCTAAAGACCCCTTCTAGCATGTGCATTATTAAAATTAAACTGAACCATATTTTAGTCCCGAAATGACATAGTTTGTGTTCAGTGAACGTTTATTCCCATTTCTCTCTCTCTTTTATAATTTATTATGCAAAGAAATTCAGAAGTTATATGATAGTTGATGTGCCATATTTATTATACTTACATTTGATATTTTATGAGGTGGAGTGACAAAAACCTAAATTGAAAGTAGCACTGCCACTTTGATTTTTTCTTACATGTGATTTATTAATAGGTGGAGTGACAAAAACTTAAATTGAAAGTAGCACTGCCACTTTGATTATTCTTACATGTGATTTATTAATAGGTTGAGTGACAAAAACTTAAATTGAAAGTAGAACTGCAATGTGATTTATGATTAGGTTGGTGAAAAAAAAAATTGAAAGTAGACATGCCATATTCTTCATTTGTACCTGCGATTTATTAATAGGTTGATGACAACTCAGGTAGAGACGGAACTAGAAGTAGATTCCCCAGATGGGGAGCCAGTTGATCCGATTATTACCGTGGAAGAAGAAGAGGAGGTGGTGCTAATCTGGAAACAGGTAAACGACCACCAACAACAGAAGGGTATACGAGAACTGGCCATGGCATCAGCTGATAACATAAAAGATGATAAAGAAAGTCTGGAATATTACAGGTAAAACTACATTTATCATCTGAATATAGATTTTTTCCTCAAAGTTTAACATTTCTAATGAATATCAGATATAAATGATATTTAAAAAGCCATACATTGTTATAGATTTTCCTGAAGGTTTAACATTTCTAATAAATAATTTGCAACTAACCAATGAATATCAAAAGTAAGCCGGGGCAGGTGTCAATAGCTGAATGGTTGTATTGAATCCCTGGTTGTACATGACAAGGAGTAGGGTCACCTGTCCAACCTATTGGGTTTTTTCCAGGTCCTCAGGTTTCCTCCCACTGCTAATTATAGATACCCCTACGCGCAAGCGAATTATTAAAATAAAAATAAAACGATATGTTAGTCCTGAAATAACCTAGTTTGTGTCGAGTGGACGTTAAACCCCATCTTTTCTCTCGCTCTCTCTCTCTAAATCTTAATTTGCCATGGACTAAATTGATGACCCCTGTTTTTAATCAAATTGAATCCATGACAAAAATTATCTAGGGTTGATATTTGATTTTGTTCTCTTATTTAAATGTTAAACATACATTATGCAAGAGCTAAATCTTCTTTTTGCTGGCCTTTCTTTAGGCCTGAAATGTTTTATATATTATTAATTAGATATTAATTAACTGATCAACTCTCGATGGCATCAGATTTCTCTGATATTAAACAGATTAAAACGGTTCAGTGATACTTTAATTTAATCAAATATGGAGGACCAAGACTAAGCTTTGATCAACCAGTACTGTAGATGAAATTATTGCACATGTCTGTCAAACCTTCAAAGGCTAATATCTTCGCTTGCAATAGAGTAATTTGAATGAAATTTTCAAATTATTCATTTTTCATCGTCTACTTTCGAACTATTATAGGCAGAATGACTAGCCCTTTTTCTAAATCATCACATAATGTTTTTCCTGATCATTTTCAATTTTGAGTGAAGTCTGTTACTTCAGACCCGGGACTGTACAGTCTGTGGACGCTTCTGGCTAGCCCCCGGATCCATTCACTCTTTTTTTAATTGTTTTTTTGTTTGTTTTGTTTGCTGTTTCAGAGTATGATGTCTTGTCGTTATATTTGTCCTTTATGTAAATCATATGTGGCGCAGTCCCCCTACACTTACTAATAATGTATCTTTAAATAATCAATCTGAGAAACTTGACATTTTCCAAAAAACGGAAAACATGCATGGTTAATTTAGGTAGCTCTAATCTATTCAATCCATTTTTATACGCCCACATTTTCATGTGGACGTATTATGTCGCCGCCCCTGTCCGTCCGTCCGTCCGTCCATCTGTCCGTCCGTCCACAATTGTTTGTGGACTCTCTACAGGTCACAATTCTTGTCCGATTTTAACGAAACTTAAAATATAGGTTTATCACCGAAAGATCTCGGCTGCTTTCGATATTGGCATGTATCGGATCAAAACTTCATGGATTATAGCCCCTGATTGTACGAAAAATCACGTTTTTAGCTTGTGGACCCTATAGAGGTCACAATTTTGAACCGATTTTGATGAAACTTAACATGCATGTTTATAACCCAAAGATCTTGGTTCCTTTCGATATTTGTGCCTATCGGAACGTAATTTCCTGAATTATGGCCCCTGATTGTCCGAAAAATCACCTATTTTAGCTCCTCGTACCTCTGGAGGTCGCAATTATTATCCGATTTTAAAAACCGTTCGATTATATCACCGTTACACCCTAAGGAAGGTTGAGTTCGAATTTCGGAAAAATCGGACCCAAAATTACCATACAAAATGGCCGCCGTTTGTACGCGAATACTGTTAAAAAATGGTATATCAAGGTTGTGGACTCTGTAGAGATCACAATTTTAATTTGATTTTGATGAAACTTGAAATGCATGGTTATAACCCAAAGATCTTGGTTACTTTTGATATTTGCGCATATCGGATCGTAACTTCCTGAATTATGGCCTCTGATTATACGCAAAATCGCCATGGTTTTTCTTGTGGTCCCTCTGGAGGTTACAATAATTATCCGATTTAAAAAATCGTTTTATTATCTCACCGTTACACCCTAAGGAAGATCGAGTTCGAATTTCGGAAAAATTGGACCAAAATTGCCATACAAAATGGCCGCCATTCGTACGCGAATACTGCTATAAAATGGTATATCAAGGTTGTGGACACAGTATAGGTCACAATTTTCATGAAACTAGAAATGCATGGTTATAATCCAAAGATCTTGGTTTCTTTCGTTATTTACACATATCAGATCATAACTTCCTGAATTATGGCCGCTGATTGTCTAAAAAATCGCCTATGGTCCCTCTGGAGGTCACGATTATTATCTGATTTAAAAAACCGCTTGACTCTATCACCGTTACAGCATACGGAAGGAGTTTGAATTTCAGGGAAATCAGACCATAATTGCCAGACAAAATGGCCGCCGTTTGTACGCTAATAGTGTTAAAATATGGTATGTCAAGGTTGTGGACCCAGTATAGGTCACAATTTTAATTCGATTTTGATGAAACTTGAAATGCATGTTTATAACCTAAAGATCTTGATTCTTTTCGATATTTGTGCATATCAAATTGTAATTTAATGAATTATAGCCTTTGATTGTAGGAAAAATCACTTTTCGTTTTGCTTTTTCTCTATCCATCTCTCGAAAATGTGGGCGTATCCTGCCTGGCAGTGCCAGCTTACTATCTTTTTATGTTGCAGACATCAACTTAACCTGTTTGCTCATATGTGTTTAGATCGTCAATACCTGGCAATAAACAAGCTATCACCCCAATTAGATGTTGATCTTATTCTAAAGTAAGTTTATTTTGCCAATTTTTTTCTAGAAAAATATCATTGAAGACAGGCAGAATTGTTTCAATGGCATTTAGTAACTGATTTCGAAATACACAGGTGACAAAATCTGTGGAATACACTTACTGCTTAATACTGGGTAGCGTTTTAACTAGGCTTTTCTTGTCTTAATTGTAAGCAGTAATTGTATTCCGTAGAATTGTCTGCCATTGAGCATCTTCTAAGAAGGCTTGATCTTGCTTTAACTACGTACATCTTATCAAGCCCTTCGCGTAATACTCTGCATATTTTGGCACTAAGTTTGATTGGGTATAGGCCCAGCCTGTGATCAATGAGATTCCTTGGTCGTTGTGAATACCAAGTCTCGCGCTTTCAAGCTAAAATGTATACCTGTGATATTCAAGTGCTAAAGTTTAAAGTAAGTCCAATGTCAAGGTTTTCGAGGAAGTTGCGATGTCACAACCTCTGATTGGATGCTACTGTTGACGTGTCTGCAGATACTGTAGCTGTAATTCTGGGAATGGTACAGTATTGAAGCAACAGTTAGATATGGTAAAACTCGCGGCCGTTGCTTCAGGAACATGGTCATTGAGTCAACTGGCTTGGTTTCAATTCCCTCATTGTAAGTGACAAGGAGTAGGGGGTCGCCTATCTAACCACATGGGTTTTCTCTGGGCCCTTCGGTTTCCCCCCCACTGCAAATGACCCCTATGTGCAAGAGAATTATTGAAATAAAATTAAACTGTGTGTTAGTCCCGAAATGACCTAGTGCGTGTGTTGTTTTGATTCCCCAGTTGTACATCTCTCTTTTTAAACTCTGTATTCTGTATATATCATGTGTCTTTTCCCAAGGTTTTTCTTGTGTAATTGTTTGATGAGGTCACCCTGTACTTTCTATTGAAGTTCGGTTCCATTTACATGGTTAACTACATTTTGTAAATAGTCCCAAAATGACCTAGTTGTGTTGAGTGGACGTTGAACCCCATCCCTCTCTCTCACATTTTGTAAAATTGCTTGTATTAATTCAGATGTATGGAAGATGAATCTCTACCAGCAGATCTGAGAGCTTCGTTCTGTCGACTTATGCTTCACATGCATGTAGATCGTGATCCACAGGAGCAGGTGAAGCCAGTCAAATATGCTCGACTATGGTCGGAAATTCCTACTAAAATATCTATTGAAGAGTAAGTAGATTTGTACTAATGTAATCTTTATTTAGATAACTAGCACTGGAAAATTGGTATGGTTTAACTTGGTGTTTCTAACCCTAATTTTTCTAACCCTAATGTTGGTTTAATGGTCGAGAGCGAGACATTAAGTTATATATTGTAACAACAAGAAGACCGTGAGGTCCAAGTGTTTTTACAAAATATTACGCAATGTCTTAATCTCAGGACTTTTAAACAACTTAAAATACAGACACTCTGCACGTGCGTTTACAGTGAAATACATCATGCCAGTCTAATATTTTATAATGTACGCTTGGCAAGTTGCCCGTACATTATTGGACAAAATGGTACGTCAACATCAAAGGGTGACTTCACATCTGTATTTTAATCATAACTATAGTGTAATTTCGACTAATAGTGTTCAACTTATAATTGTGTACAACATAGTGTTTAATTTTCATTACCAAGCGTCTAATTGACAAATTAAACACTATTAGCCGAAATTACACTATAGTTGTGAATAATTCAACACAAGAGAAATTTGGGCTATATATGTCAAGATAAATCATACCAATTTTCCAGTGTGGTGAGAAAATGAGTAGAAAAATTGTGGTTTATTTTAGACATACCTATAAGTCTCTTGTGTGTTTGTAAATTTACGGGGGGTTGGGATGGCCTAGTGGTCTAGAGTGCCGCGCTTCGACCTCTAGCTGGCCGGTCACCTCTGGCTTGCGGCTGTGGTTTCGAGTCCTGGTGTGAGCGTATGTGACATGGAGATAAGGGGCGCCTTTTCAACCTCGTGGATTTCCTCCGGGCACTCCGGTTTCCTCCAAAGGCTAAAGACTCCTACGCGCAAGCGAATTATTGAAATAAAATTTAAACTGTATGTAAGTCCCGAAATGACCCAGTTGTGTTGAGTGGACGTTAAACCCATTTCTCTCTCTCTCTCTCTCTCTCTCTCTCTCTCTAGTAAATTTACTTGCACAGATATATAATATAGCGTCAAGTTTTTTTCGTAAAACAAATTAATGTTTAGTTTTTTAGTAATAGTAAATGTATAGTATATGTCTTGAAAAACACAGTAATATAGCGTAAAGTTTTTTCTTAAAACAAATTAATGTTGTTTTTTTTAGTCATAGTAAATGTATAGTAGTATATGTCTTGAAAAAACACACAGCCCATTTTCATTTGTATCCACTGATTGAAAAGTTCATCAATAGTATAATAGCATGAAATTATTACATGTAGCTCTAAAAGTGAGACTGTAACTATATTGTGTATTAAATTGTTATTTTAAATCGGCTGTTTCGTGTCGTCAAGTGTTGCTTTTTTTTATTATTATTTGCTTTTTAAAAACATTTGTATTTCATATGTTTATTTATAATTTGCTTTACAGTTATAATGCTATTCAACAGCATTTGAAGTATGTTAAAATGAATAGAATAGAATGAAATATTAATTCAATAACTAACTTAGTTCTACTGTTTGGTCTTGGCATGTTAATAATTTCAGGAATGGGCATTTAAAAAAATATAGAAACTACCTTATGGGCATTTAAAAAAAAATATAGATACTACGTTATTATTAAATGAAGTCTTCTTGACTGTTAGCATATTAACAATTTCAGACTTGGACATTTGGAATTTGAAAAAAAAAGTAAAAAGATACTACCATATCATTAATTGAAAAGTTATTTTGAATATTTAAAAATGTATAACAACTACATATGCATTAAAGAATTATTTTTTCATTTACTGAAAAGGCTGAAATGGGGTGCAATGCTCAACTGTCAATTTGAAAAGAACCAAGCTAGTTTTGTTTGATTAATATTAGAATTGTGTTATTTACCTTAGATCCCAATACTGTATTATATCAATATTTTATCCTATATTTGATGGAAAATCTTTGGAGGAGATCTATCATAAGATTTTTGTCCCACTACATGTCAGCATTTCGATTGCCTGTCACAAATTTGATTGCTGGGTGAAAATCAGCTAAAAAATTAAGCCATCAGCTTAATTTGCAAAGCAACATTTTAAGTTTTTTTTTTCTTCTTATCATTGTTTGAGAAAAATGGTTTATACTGCTTAACCAGTTGTAGAACTTTCCCCAAAGTGTATTGGGTCATATCTTTATAGTTAAATCCTTTTTTTTCAAAATATGAAACATTTGGACAAATTTACTGTTATTACCAAAAGTAATTTCCAAATTTCTTTTCATTTCTGAATCCTTTTCACTTTTGGTATCATTTTCTTAAAATATTCATGTTGGAATGATGTCTGCATTTAACTTCATAAGCTCAATTGCTGTTACGTACGTATATGTGAACGTAAAAATCACAGCTGGTGATATTCAGTTATCTCAGGCTTCATTCTCATTTATCTGAAACTTTGAATATAAAATCATGTGTATGCCCTTCTTGCATGAGACAGTAAACAGTTTCTACTTAATATACCGTACCTGTAGTTGCATGGCTTTGCATGACTCCTGCTTCAGTATTGCATGCTCTCTTAGTCATGTATTACTAAGTGACTAAGGATTTGGTGCATCTCAAAATATATTTATTGGCTCTATTTTATTTAATGGAACATGAGTTAATAAAAGCATGATTGGGGGTTCATACCTTTCTGACAGTTTCAAGCCTAAAGATAGGTGGTCTGAATCCATCTCTATACGTGTTTTTTGAAGTGATATATTTAGAATGTCTATGAATTTCTTTTTATTTGTGCATCCATTTGACATTTGGTACCATAATCAATGTGGAATGACAAGGCAGCACAGTTATTTATATATGTTGATGTGCAATCCCCATTCACAAGTGTATGGCCACAGCAAATATAACAATGTATTTTGAAATTAATCAAATTGGCATGCATGAATAATAGGAAAGGTGGGTTGACGTTTAGAAATGTTTTACAAATTAAGTACAAACTATCCGTTAGCCATAAACCTCTTTGTTCTGATTATTGCTTTATGCTTTTGTAGTCCTATATTAATGTATGGTTTAAAAATTACTTCCTAAAAAGAAAACAAAACAACACTCATTAAGCATTGCAAGAATCATGTTTTCGCTATCATTAAAAAACAACATTCTCATGCTTTTTAGGTTTAAATGTCAGCTTTAAGAATTTCGAAGCTGTAGATCTGTATATAAATGTATGTATAATGTATGTGTTACATATAACCGTAAAGCAAGAAAACTTTGTGCGTTTGAAAAGAAATTCAAAATATTTATATACCCCTTTTTCCTTCATACTTATTCTCCCGTTATATCAAAATGATTTGCTTATTCTTTTTAAAGCCCCAATAACACTCTTGTTGTAACTGAATAATATGTTCCAATCTTTATTCTGGTCAATAATTTGTACTATTTTACAATATTTCAATTAAAAAATGATACAAATTTCATCTTAACACACCGAATTTTAATAATTGGAAAAATTCAACTACATGCCGTAACATGGTTTGAAAAGCCTTACGTAAGCACCTTCAAATGCAACTTGGGTTTAAACATATTTTCGAACCCTCTGGACAAGTAAGATAGGTTGTAATGGATAATTTACACAACAGCTAGGACACTTAATTCAAACATCTTGTAGTTAGAATAAGGCTAATTTTTTTTTCTGGACCTGTCAAGCCAGCAAGAGTGTTATTGTCCCTTTAACAGATGGTAATGGAAAAATTTAATCAGCTTAGATTCAATGCTTCTTGCATATTCTACAGAGTGCACGGTGTCTACCGGTACACGGTTCGAGGACAGAATATAGATGAATCTGCATTTATGTTTACACACAGGGGCACTATTTTTATTCAGCGAAGTTTTCTTACTTTAGGGTTTGGTAATTAAACTTGCCGAGGATTTTATAATAATGGTGTATTTGATTGACAATTTTCAGTTACGAAGCTCATGTTAGTAAAATACCTGAGAAGGAACAGGTTAAACACAAGTTTCAACAAACTATTACCTTTGTAGAAGACTATCTGTGTAATATAGTTAACAAGGCCTGGGCAGAAAAAGAACAGAATAAACTCACCTTTGAGGTAAGACAAAATATATATTTTTGTGGAAGAGAAAGATATTGTGAAAATATCAATAGTATTTCAGAATAGATTGAAATATTACAGAAGTATATTTTCTTTGGTGTTTAAGGAAGGCTCTCCATGCTTCCCGAACCTTCCACTGTAATACACTTTGCAAAACTTCCGGTTGCTTGCGGTCCTTAACATTTGCTGCCCCTTACTTTAGCAAAATGTTTCGGCTCTCAACATTTGATGGCCCTTACTTTAGGAAAATTTCCTGTTACTTGAAAAGATAGAAACATCCCTGACTTACATAAATGATTTAAACAATAAGGCAAATTTTACCTGAATAAAAATCAAAATAATATTTTGATTTAAAAAAGATCAACTTATTTTTAGAGTATGATCAATCCAACCATATGTTAGTCCCGACCTGACCTGGTTTGTGACAAGTGGACATTAAACCCATTTTCTCTCTCTCTATTATTATGATCTTTCTATTAACTTTGTTTTTTCTCTACAGGTTGTGAATCTAGCTCGTCAACTGATTTATTTCGGTTTCTACACATTCAGTGATTTGCTGCGACTCACAAAAACGTTACTCAGTATCTTAGATTGTATTCCAGAAACCATTAGTTCCAATCTTCCAAATATAGACGGTAAGGTAGAAATTTGGATATTTTCACAGTTCGAACCTCATGGGTCTTCTCTGGGTCCTCCAGTGTTTCCTCCCACCGCTAAACATCCCTACGCGCAAGCGAATTATTAAAAAAAAAATAAATAAACCATGTGTTAGTCCCGAAATAACCATAGATTTTGTTGAGTGGACATTAAACCCCATCTCTCTCTATCTCTCTCTCATGGATGTCTTGGTTGGATATTGAACTCTTGCCACTGGCTCCAGGTCTTGGAGCTTTTGTGGCTAAATGAATAAGCTGTTGGTTAATTTACCTAGTAGGTTGGGATTTGATCCTTGTATTGGTCGTGAGAGTTCACTCTTGTCAGATGTGCAGGACCCATGACCTGGCAAGGACAGCATTTAGTCGTTAATATTGGATGCAAAAACCAAGGTCCCATATTGATTAGGCTTTAGAGATGCTGTCTGGATAAAATTTAACAGTTTGTCGCCGTCTAGATAAATTCCATTCTTAGATGGTGTCTAAAAAAAATAAAAAAACAAGTACGAACAATCCAAACCCTAAGACAGAATTCGAAGACCTAAAAACGTTATAGGCAAATAGTATATTCAAGCAAAATAGTGTAATCAGCAAATGGACTGCTCTAGAATAATAGCCGAGAGAGACACGTTATATTTACTAATCAAATCAAGATGACGGCCATAAAACTTTTTGAAGGTTTTAATAAGTTTAGTTCGCAAGTATCCTTGAAGTTGAAGTTAAAGCTTAGATGACAAATGCCTCGATCTACTTAAAAAATCAGAATAAAAGGTACAAGCTCTCGCGTAATGAATTAGCTTAGACACAAACACTCCATAAGCTGGTGATATTGGAATGTTACTACTAATAAATGGATAGTTAACAATCGGAAAGTCAAAGTCATCCCGTTTATCGTGCAATTTAACACTCAGTTTATGGCAATTTCAATCCTAGCACACTGTGATTCGGATTGGTTTTCACCCTGCCTATAAGAACAATTCCAATTTGTTGAGCTAGTGGAAACACTGCCATTCCCCCAAAACATGTTGTTTATTTTCTTGCTTCAAATGGCATGTCGTTTAGTTATGAATATCCTTTACAACAAAAAAACAAAACAAGGAAAAGTTACAATCCCCCCCCGCCCCCCAATAGTCTGTATTTCATTGTTCTTTATGAAATAATGGGTTGGATGGCCGAATGGTTAGCACATGCATGTTGTATCATGAGGATCTGTCATTAAGTCAACTGGTGTAGTTTCAATTGCCAAGTTGGGTTTTCTCTGGGTCCTCCAGTTTCTTCTTACTGCTAAAGACACCTACACGCAAGCAAATTTTTGAAATAAAATTGAAACATATGTTAGTCCAGAAATGACGTAGTTTGTGTCGAGTGGATGTTAAACCCCATTTGTCTCTTTTTCGCTGTATAAAGTTTACTTCCGAAATGTGTTGAATGGATGATAATCTCCATCTCTTTCTTTTGAGGAGTTGAGGATAAACTCCATTTTACTCTCTCTCTTTTGTGAAGGGGAGGATAAACTCCATTTTACTCTCTCTCTTTTGTGAAGGGGAGGATAAACTCCATTTTACTCTCTTTCTTTTGTGGAGGGGAGGATAAACTCCATTTTACTCTCTCTCTCTTTTGTGAAGGGGAGGATAAACTCCATTTTACTCTCTCTCTTTTGTGGAGGGGAGGATAAACTCCATTTTACTCTCTTTCTTTTGTGGAGGGGAGGATAAACTCCATTTACTCTCTCTCTTTTGTGAAGGGGAGGATAAACTCCATTTTACTCTCTCTTTCTCTTGTGGAGGGGAGGATAAACTCCATTTTACTCTCTCTCTTTTGTGGAGGGGAGGATAAACTCCATTTTACTCTCTCTCTTTTGAGGAGGGGAGGATAAACTCCATTTTACTCTCTCTCTTTTGTGAAGGGGAGGATAAACTCCATTTTACTCTCTCTCTTTTGTGAAGGGGAGGATAAACTCCATTTTACTCTCTCTCTTTTGTGGAGGGGAGGATAAACTCCATTTTACTCTCTCTCTTTTGTGGAGGGGAGGATAAACTCCATTTTACTCTCTCTCTTTTGTGGAGGGGAGGATAAACTCCATTTTACTCTCTCTTTCTCTTTTGTTGAGGGGACGAAAAAGTTTATTCTTGGATGTTCGTTTCTCTTTTTATACGCCCACATTGAAATGTGGTCGTATATTGCCGTCGCCCATGTCCGTCCGTCCGTCCGTCCGTCCGTCCGTCCGTCCGTCCGTCGGTCCGGCGTCCACAATTGCTTGTGGACGCTCTAGAGGCCAAAGTTAATATTCGATTGACTTTAAATTTATACACAGTATTTAAGGTCATGAGACGAAGAAGCCTATTGATTTTCAGCGATTTCCGATAATAACTGTCTGAGTTATGGCCCTTGATCACTTAAAAAAATCTTGTGGACGCTCTAGAGGCCAAAGTTAATATCCGATTGACTTTAGATTTATACATAGTGTTTAAGGTCATGAGACGAAGAAGCCTATTGATTTTCAGCGATTTCCGATAATAACTGTCAGAGTTATGGCCCTTGATCACTTCAAAAAACTCTTGTGGACGCTCTAGAGGCTAAAGTTAATAACCGATTGACTTTAAATTTATACACAGTGTTTAAGGTCATGAGACGAAAAAGCCTATTGATTTTCAGCAATTTCTGATAATTAAAATCAGAGTTATGGCCCTTGATCTCTTTAAAAAATCTTGTTGACGCTCCAGAGGCTAAAGTTAATAACCGATTGACTTTAAATTTATACACATTGTTTAAGGTCATTAAATAAAGAAGCCTATTGATTTTCAGCAATTTCTTATAATTACTGTCAGAGTTATGGCCCTTTATCGCTTATAAAAATCTTGTGGACGCTCTAGAGGCTAAAGTTAATAACCGATTGACTTTAAATTTATACACAGTGTTTAAGGTCATGAGGCGAAGAAGCCTATTGATTTTCAGCAATTTACGATAATTACTGTCAGAGTTATGGCCCTTTATCACTTAAAAAAATCTTGTGGACGCTTTAGAGGCCAAAGTTAATAACCGATTGACTTTAAATTTATACACAGTGTTTAAGGTCATGAGACGAAAAAGCCTATTGATTTTCAGCAATTTCCGATAATTACAATCAGAGTTATAGCCCTTGATCTCTTTAAACAATCTTGTTGACGCTCCAGAGGCTAAAGTTAATAACCGATTGACTTTAAATTTATACACAGTGTTTAAGGTCATTAAATGAAGAATCCTATTGATTTTCAGCAATTTATGATAATTACTGTCAGAGTTATGGCCCTTTATCGCTTATAAAAATCTTGTGGACGCTCTAGAGGCTAAAGTTAATAACCGATTGACTTTAGTTTTATACACAGTGTTTAAGGTTATGAGACGAAGAAGCCTGTTACTTTTCAACAATTTCCGATAATTACTGTCAGAGTTATGGCCCTTTATCACTTAAAAAAATCTTGTGGACGCTCTAGAGGCCAAAGTTAATAACCGATTGACTTTAAATTTATACACAGTGTTTAAGGTCATGAGACGAAAAAGACTATTGATTTTCCGCAATTTCCGATAATTACAATCAGAGTTATAGCCCTTGATCTCTTTAAAAAATCTTGTTGACGCTCCAGAGGCTAAAGTTAATAACCGATTGACTTTAAATTTATACACAGTGTTTAAGGTCATTAAATGAAGAAGCCTATTGATTTTCAGCAATTTCTGATAATTACTGTCAGAGTAATGGCCCTTTATCGCTTATAAAAATCTTGTGGACGCTCTAGAGGCTAAAGTTAATAACCGATTGACTTTAAATTTATACACAGTGTTGAAGGTCATGAGACGAAGAAGCCTATTTCAGCAATTTCAGATAATTACTGACTGAGTTATGGCTCTTGATCACTGAATTTAGATAACTTGAACAGCATGGAGGAGAACTTTATCAAAGCCAAACAAATTCCAATGATTTTCTGATAATTACATAATGAGTTGTTACTTTTAATCAGATTTTAGTGTATTATAAATGTTTCATTACCGAAAAAAGTAAAATATGCGACAACTCTTGTTGACTGCCCGGACGATTTAGCTGCTGTGGGCGTATGTTTCGTTGCCTGGCAACCTATGTTTTTATCAAGTTGAAGATGCTGGTAGTGGGGAACCTAGTTTACTCTTAGCAACAGTAGAACTTGTACAAAAATCCAAAATGAAGGAAGTTGAGGAAGATACACTCGTCATGGATACAAAACTTAAAATCATAGAAATACTTAAGGTAAGGATTTCTTATCAATAAATTTTTTGTTTTCTTCTTTTTAAATTCATTTCGCCATCCATTCTAATCAGAATATATGATTGAAGTAAATTTCCATCTGACGTTAAATCTTATTCCATTATATTGTAAATTAAAGTTTAAATTAGTTTAAATTATAACGTTTCTCTGAGAAGTTGTCTTCATGTCTCTAGTTCAGGAAAAATAAGGATTCTCGCAAGAGCTTATGCTGCAAATCAACAAGGATTCATGTAAAATAGTGTAGTTAAGACAAGTAAAATGCACTGTGGAACTATAACAACAAAACGAAATAGGATCTGTGTTTTAATTAATCAGATCGACAAATTGTGTTATGAAGAAATGCTGTCAGCTTAATTATTTTGGCTACGTCATTTTCTGATACTGGCAATAAACAATAAACCCTTTTTTTTTTAGTCAGTATTATTAACATTCGAAAGATGCGCGCAGATTGCATATATGAGAAACCTCTTAGATTCTCGCAAAAATATGACAAATTTCTATCTAGTCCTGTGTATTAATTTAAGCTGAGGATAGGTTAATTATATTTCATTCACCATGTTATTATTCATTAATTGTTTATTTTCAGTTATTCAAATCTGTCCTAAATATACATGTATCATTATCCATTTCTTAAGTCTAAATCTGTCCTCAATATACATGTATTATTGTATCATTATTCATTTCTGAAGTCTAAATCTGCCCTGCATGCATCTATACACATCTGTAAATGGGGGTGAGGATGGCCGAATTGTTAGCAGGTGCACGCTCTGCATCATAAGGTCTGTCATTGAGTCAACTGGCATAGTTTTGGGTTCCCCTGTTTATGCTGACAAGGAACAGGGCTGCCTCTATATCGATATGAAGGTAATAACTGAAAAAAAGTCATTTCGAAAATGGCCATGGAACCAGCTCAAAATGACGTCACAGAACAAAAATTTCACCAGATTCGGATTCAGCAGCCAAAATCGCATTAGAAAACACTCGTTCCCAAAATTCGACCTCCATTTGCCCACCCCTAGGTTGGATGGCCAAGTGGTTAGCGCATGTCATAAGGTCTGTCATTGAGTCAACTGGCGTGCCTTCAATTTCTGGGTTACAAGAAGTTGGGTCGCCTGTCAAACCTCGTTGGTTTTCTTTGGGTTGGGTCCCACGGTTTATCCCCACTGCTAAAGACCCATATGCACAAGCGAACTATTGAAAGGAAATTAAACTAATTTGTGTCAGTGGAATAAAACCTTCTCTCTCTCTCTCTCTCTCTCTCTCTCTTGCTTTGCTTGTTAAAAACAAGAGAACTCTCCTCGAAACATCTCCAGAAATAAATCTTTCAAGTAACATGTATTCCATATAATTGTGTCGTGAGTCTTGAGTTTGTGTCTGAGTTTGTCTATGACAAATGCCTTATATCCAAGCTTGTATATAAAACTGTAACCCAGGTATCATTTAATCTTGTGTATTTAACATTAATTACTTTATTAACAGTGATCGAGAAATTAATTTCTGTAACAGCGATCAAAAATTAAACACTTGTAAATTGGATGTTCATTATCAATATTTAAGGGTCAGCTTTAAACTTGACAGAAGTAAAAAAATTAAACGATGTTTTGTGATTTTAAACAGTTTTAACAAATTTTTAAACAAAGATTTGATATTAAACGAATGTGAAAGAAATTAGTGCTATATACACAAGATTAAATAATACCAGGGCCCGGTTTCACGAAATTTTAACAAAAGATAAAATCCAAGTAGACACTCCAATTTTGATTGGCTAAGAGCTAAAATCAATCTAATATAGTCCAATCAAATTACAAAAATTTGATTTTATATTAGTTAAAATTTCGTGAAACAGCCCCCTGAGTTACATTGATATGAGTCAGTTTATCAATGGGCGTCCTCTCTAGAGATAAAGGGACATAATTATTAGACGAGACGGTCCCACGTGACCTCATTGTTTACCTTATAGCACAGTTTTTCTGTGCATTCATTAAGAATGTTAGTTTTTGTCGTTAATATGGAAATTAATACCAACACGGTTCTCTTACCATTGATAAGGTCACGTGGAAACGAGTTTTTACTACCGGCACCTGGGGGGAATTCCTTCAGCGAGGACGCCCATTTGAGTACCGTAGATGTAATATATATATATACTTATGCAGGGCCGGCGGAAGCCTTTTTTGATTGGGGGGAGGGGGGGCTTCCATCTCAAGACGAAGGACCAGGGGCCGCAATAACCCAAAGAAAAGAGAACTTGCTGCCAAATTATTAGCCCCCTCCCCTCCTAGCTCCCCTACTCCGTCGGGCCTGATATGATCACTGTGATTGTTAATGTTGTGTTTTTATTTCAGTTTATTTTAAATGTTAGACTAGATTACCGCATAACCTGTCTCTTGTCTATCTTCAAACAAGAACATGACATCAACACCACACCCAAAGTTGCGGATGGTACAAACATATTTTTAGTTCATTAAATCGACACTTTTTCCTTCTCTCTGTTTTAGCTTCCCTTCTCTTCATTTTTTTTTTCTATTTAAATACATTTCAAATTTTGGTTGTGCGTGTCGTGTCGTATTAAAATTTTAGCATTCATACATTTTTTACGGTTCTCTTAAACCCTGTTTACATTACAAATTTTAAGCGTACCAGGAACGGTACCTGGCACGGCATCCTTAACTGTTTTGTAGTGTAAAGGGGTCAATCATAAGCGTGCCGTACTGAGTACCATGCCAATCTGGCCCACTGAAATGAGGTGGTCTTGGCACCGAGCCAAAAACTGTATATGCAAATAATAATAATAATAATAATGGACATTTATAGAGCGCCAACATCCAGCTAGATTAGCTGCTCTGGTGCGCTGTTACAATATTCATAATGGCGTGGGAAAAAAGTTTAAAAATCGCAACGTGGCATCACGAATGCTGCATTCTTAGTTCGATTTTTGTTGTTTAATGGTCAAGTTCTCTGATTTTAAAGTAAAGGGCCAGCTAGGTAGCTCTGTTCCCAAATCTAAATTTTATTTGTGAAGAAATTGATGTTCAGTAACGGGCAAGCTAATTAGCTCTGTTTCCAGAAAGTTATGTTGAACTCAGTCTCAGTAACGGGCCAACCCGGTATTAAATTTTATTTGCGCTGAAATTTATATTCAATAATGTGCAGAAATTTGAAATGTACGACTGCATGTATTATTACTAAGTTTCGGTTTTATTTTCTGTTATATATAAAAGAGGTTTCGCCGCTTTACATTAACATTTAGACGGTTAAAAGTCATGAGTTTTTGTGACATGTAACGTGAAGCACACGTCATAAAAGTGTGGCTGACAGACAGTAGCTAATATTTGTAAAATTTCTATAATCCAGTCCCGAATTTTTCTCAGAATCATGATTTTCACGACCTAAATCCACATAGAATACCCTCTCCTTCATGTTGACAAAGTAAGAAGAGGCTGAGACAAAACGTGTGTGTGCTTTACTAATCTCATTTTTAACAATCTATCTGTGATGAAGGCCTATCGAGATCGTGGACCAGTATGTGTCGCCACCTTGCTACTTAGTGTAACCGTATATGTGAGTTTAGTGAAACGTCAGAATATGCACTTACACTTACCTAGATGTAAATTGTTAAGTTGCGAAACCTCTCTATTGTTAAAACAGCATGGCTTTAAGTTTATTATCTTCTGGCTTTTTCTATAAATTCTTTTCTACTATAATCTTCAAACATCTACATGTACATAAAAATAAAACGGCTAAACAGCTAGCTATTTGCACTAATAGCTCTTTTGGTCGTCAAAGCAACATATAATAATTTTGACAATTCAGTCCACAGAGACAGACTAGAGAAAAACTGTCTTTGCCTTTTAAAATATTAAACATACTTTATGCAAAAACCAAATCTGCCAATTGGACGTCTTCTTTTAGGCCTAAAATGTTATTTAATTTATTAATAGACTAGTCAAATTTTTGTAAAATCAGAGTGTTAGAAGCATTTTTCAGTAAAAGTTGGGAACATGACTTTTCTTAATGATTTTGGTGTGCTGAGTACGAATATCGATGTTCCCAAGCCGAAATTTGAGTTTTTGACCATCTAATTAGCATAAATACAAAATGGCCGCCAAATGCTGCTAGATTGTCAGATATCTCGGTAACTATTAACTTTTGGGCCTATAAATGTATTCCAGACATATAGGAAATCGACCCTCATAATTTATTAATTAGACATTAATGACCTTCTCGATGTCATTGCTAGCCTACAGTATTTACTGGATTAGAATCCTATTGGCTGCTTAACCCTCATTGATAATTAAATAAAAAAATGGATAATTAAAACTTCAGTTTTTTAAAGTACCAACTATAGTAATTAATGATGACCGAGGCTTGTTTAAAATATTGGTTCAGAGTGGATCAATTTAACGGAAACTTTAAGCAAATTATCTTTACAGTTTGTAATGAATATAATAATAATAATAATAATAATGTATATTTGTAATGCGCTTAATAATCAATCCATATAAGCATGCTCAAAGCGCAATAATATTAATGAGTCTCTCGCTATTAAAAACACACATAAACAATCTGTTTTTAATCTGGATAATAGAGTTTAAACAAATGAGTTTTTAGTTGTGAAAGTCTGAGATTATTTTATGTTTACTGGTAACTGATTCCAAAGGCAAGTATAGATGAGAAATGATAACTCTTTAATTATCTTATCTCCCATAATGTATCCTTAAACATTTGAAGGTAAATATATATATCATGTAAAAATTTCATAAAAACAATTTAATTGATTGAAATTTTATTGTCCCCCGCCTTTCGAAGAAAGCAGGGGACTATTAAAATGGGTTCGTCCGTCTGTCCGTCCGTCTGTCACACTTTTTGGGACACAATAACTCTCTTTCTAATTGAGCTAGAATATTCAAACTTGGTGTAGGTGTTTATTAGGTCATTACCTTGATGGAGTTCGAAGATGAGCATTTTCCGCTTAGGGTAAGCAGAGATAAGCAATTTGATTGGTTGATGCTTTGGGACACGATAACTTAAGTTGTAATTAAGTGAGAGTGATGAAACTTGGTATATAGTTTTATTTTATCAATACCTAGACTAAGTTCGATAATGAGCATTTTCTGCTTAGAGTAAGCAGAGCTATAAGCCATTTGATTGGCCGAGACTTTGAAACATAATAACTATCCTTCTAATTAAGCTAGGATTTTGAAACTTGGTGTAGGTGTTTATTAGGTCAATACCGTTATGAAATTCGAAGATGAGCATTTACCGCCTAGGGTAAGCAGAGATAAGCAATTTGATTGGTTGATGCTTTGGGACGCGATAACTTGAGTTGTAATTAAGTTAGAGTGATGAAACTTGGTATATAGTTATATTTCATTTATACTTTGACTGAGTTCAATAATGCGCATTTTCTGCTCAGGGTAAGCAGAGCGATAAGCAATATGACTGGCCGAGACTATGGAACATAATAACTCTCCTTCTAAGTGAGCTAGGATATTCAAACTTGATGTAGGTGTTCATAAGGTCAATACCTTGATGGGAGTTCGAAGATGGGCATTTTCTGCTTAGGGTAAGCAGAGATAAGCAATTTGATTGGTTGATGCTTTGGGACGCAATAACTTTAGTTGTAATTAAGTGAGAGTGATGAAACTTGGTATATAGTTTTATTTCATCGATACCTTGACTAAGTTCAATAATGAACATTTTCTGTTGAGGGTAAGCAGGGCGATAAGCAACTGATAGGTCTAGACTTTGAAACACAAAAATTCTCCTTCTAATTAAGGTAGAATGTTCAAACTAGGTGTAGGCGTACATTAGGTGAATGTCTTGATGGAGTTCGATGATGAACAATGTCTGATTCTATCTGGTAGAGAGTGATGAAACTTAGTGTATAGTTTGATTGCTCAATACTTTTGAAAAAAATAAATGTGCGAATAATTAATATGTGTCATCTATTTATTTTGGGATTTCGGCGGGGGACATCAGCCTCACTGTTGGCTTGTTTATTTAGGTTAATCAGTTTATTTCCGCAGCAATTAGCATACTTCAAGAAACAAGATTTCTTTTAACATTTAAAACAAAAAGGGAGAGAAAAAAATTAATAAATCTTCCTTTTACTTTAAAAACATTTACATACATACATACAATGCAAAAACTTAATTTATTTAGGAAGTATATTTTATTAATGTAGGTCTAGATTTTGCATGCATCAACAGTATGTTACTAAATGGGTATCCCCTAGCAACCTTCCTGTTACTGTTGATTCTATCTTCTTTCTCTCTCACACCCTATTTCTTCTGTGTTTTGGGCACATGATTAACACATTAATATTATACATACATATTTATATATTGCACCTATTAACCAATATTGATACATATCCTCTGTTGAGGAGTTACCTCCCTTTATCAATTTCAGTACCCTGCCCATTAATCCATCATACCATATTGATACATACCCTCGCTTGAGAAGTTACCTCCCTTTGTCTATAGCAGTACTCACCCATTAATCCGAACCATATTGATACATATCCTCAGTTGAGGAGTTATCTCCCTTTATTGATTTCAGTACTCACTCTTATTAATCCATTTATTCCATACCTATGCATAGTAATACACACATGTATCCTCAGTTGAGGAGTTACCCCCCCCCCCATCTTTGTCTATTGCAGTACTTACATATTAATCCGAACCATATTGATACATATCCTCAGTTGAAGAGTTATCTTCCTTTATTGATTTCATTAGGCCTACTCACTTATCAATCCATTGTTTCCGAATCATATTAATACACACATACATATATATACATTCTATACATATATATCCCCAGTTGAGGAGTTGCCTCCCCTTTATCTAGTGCCTTCATTAATCCTAACCATATAATATATATTTATATCCTCACTATTATAAAGAGTTACCTCCCTCTATCTATTGCAGTACTTAACTCAGATACGACTGGATTATCGCGTCACCTGGATTCTATCGAACTTTAAACAAGAAATTATACCTCAACTTTCCGGTGAAATTGAAATCGATGCCAACGTGGACATCAGTATGTGGATGTTTAATTAGGTTTATAAAAAATAAAACAGGGTTCATACAGGTCGCAGAAATCTTAAAGAGACATTTTTTTTTATCAAGTTAATGTCACATCAGGGGCCGGTTGCTCAAAGCTCTGTTTTCTTTTAACAATCCGTTAACTTTAACGGAGAGAAAGATTGTAGCTGGAAATAAAGGCCCCGAACATTCTGTGGTGCAAATTTTTACTACAGATTTATGCTAATATAAAAAATAACGTATTCTATAGTGTTTTCTGTAGTAAATTTAACGGAAATTTAACAAACAACACATTACTAAGATATGTCTGTTAAAGTTAATGGATCGTTAAAAGATAACAGAGCTTTGAGCAACAGGCCCCAGGTGTTAGTTTCTCCTTTTTTTTAACATCAAAGATGCAGAAATACTTGTCAATAGTAAAACAAGGGAGGTAAATTTGTTGTTATTTCCTGTTTCAGTGATTTTTAAGGGTGGGAAATAATGCCCATGTTTGTATAATAGTGAGTTGATAACCTATTAAGCAAAAGACATAATGTACACTCTGTAAAATTTGGAGGGTCACGGTGGCTAGGTTGGTAAGATGCTGGCTCACTAGCCTGGAGGTCGGGTGTTTGATCCCTGTATTGGTTGAGAAAGTCCATCAATGATGCAGGACAGAGAGCCTGACAAGGACAGATGTCTAGTTTTTCAGATGGGAAGGAAACCAAGGTCCTGGGAGTGCACACTATAACTGGATATAAGAGTAAGCCATAGTAAGCCATAGTACCTCTGTCCAGTCCAAATTTCAATCATAGCACACTGCATGGTGTATGTCCGTCTTCATTAGCCAAATTAGGAGCAGAACAGTAGGACGTTAAACCTCATTTCTTTTCATTTCTGTAAAATTGCGAAAAAAATAGTACAAAAATAATGATGGCGCTGACATGATCTCCTTTAAGCTGTTATTAAACATTTGGAGTCTGGGTAGCATAATCAAGCAAGACTTTTAAGTCTAGTGAATACCAGTATGAAATATTTTGTTGACTGTTGTATACTTACCCTCCACCTGTTGTCACCATTAGCTTTCAGCTTTTGGTGATTGGTTCCATTTCTTGTAGCAAATCTACTGTTATAGATTGTGCGTAAATCCCCTCAACAGGCTTAAAAATTGTTAGGAGAAATGGCTACCCTAGTACCCAGGCAGATAATTCAAGCAATTCAAAGTACCGATACTCAAATCAGTATTTAGGTCGAGTAGTCCTTTACTGTCAATGAGTTTGATTGTGGCAAACCTTGACCAAGCAGTCTAATGGAAAGGCATTGGCCGAGAAAGTTCATCTCGATTTTCCGACGTAACACGTGATTTCCCCTTGTCAGTGATACAGAAGGAGGGCCTGACAAGGACAGCTGCCTAGTCGTTCGCATAGGACGAAAAACCGAGGTCCTGTGTACACATTGGAGTGCACGTAAAAGATCCGTTGGCAGTTGGAATTCGATATAAGAGTAAGCCGTGGCGCCGCTGCCCGGGCAAAATTTCCCTCATAGCACACTGTATGGCGTATGCCCGTCTTCAATTAGCTCAGGTTAAGTGCATAACAGTAGGACGTTGAAGCTCATTTCATTCATTCATTCTAATGGAAAGACCATCCAGTCTTTTAGCCATGAAGTTTGAAGTGTATGTGGTATCTCCCCCTTCCACATAAATAAACATCCATGAAGTTACTAAATGTTATTCCTAAATGTGCATTGTCCATGATGTTTACGTTTAAATTGTGGTTGTTTTACAAAATACCACTATGTAAAATTTCAGATAACTCGGATCATGACAACATGGGTATCTTGTGGTTGTGCTGTTTTAGCAGAAGTTTCTGTATGTAACCTGTTAAGCATGAAGTTTTATTGGGGGGGGGGGCTGAATGGTTAGCGTGCGCACGCTGTATCATAAGGCCTGTCATTGAGTGAACTGCCGTGGGTTTTCTCTTTGTCCTCCGGTTTCCTCCCACTGCTAAGGACCCCGAATTTAAACCATATGTTAGTCCCAAAAGAACATAGTTTGTGTCAAGTGGATGTTAAACCCAATTTCTCTCTCTCTCTCTCTCTCTTTAAAAAGAATCTGTTTTAGGGGGTTTTTTTTATTGAATAGCTCTGAACCAAATGAAAAATTTGAAATCCAAATTTCCAAGAAATTTATGACTTTATCTTGAACCACATTTCAATTAATTCTCATTTGGCTTAGAATCAAATGGGGATTGAATGGTTAGCACATGCGCGCTGTATCATATAGCCTGTCATGAGTCAACTGTTGTGGTTTTGAATCCCTGGGTGTACGCGGCAAGGAGTAGGGTCACCTGTCTAGCCTCGTGGATTTTCTCCGGTTCCTCCAGTTTCCTCCCACTGCTAATTATAAATACCCCTATGCGCAAGCGAATCATTGAAATAAAAATTAAACCATATGTTAGTCCTGAAATGACCTAGTTTGTGTTAAGTGGAATTTAGACACAATTTCTCTCCCTGTCACTGTCGAATCCCTGGTTGTACATGGCAAGGAGAAGGGTCGCCTGTCCAGCTACGTGAGTATTCTGCGGGTCCTCCAGTCTCTCTCTCTCTCTCTCTCTCTCTCTCTCTCAGAATCAAACACCCCTTATTTGTACTGGTTGTGTAATTTCAATTCACTGAACATATATGTGTCATTTCATTTGATCATTATTTACGTCATCGGTCTGAGTTCTGCGGACCAAATTGTATGAACCCTGGATAAATGTACGTCTTGTGTAGATTTTAAAAAATAAGTTTTTAGATACGTAACGTAAGGTGTATGTGATTGAGCAATCAATGTATAGTGTAGTGATTATGTTTAAACACCGTAACAATCATTTTCGTTTAGAAGCAATATTTTTATTTGAAAAAAGATTTTAACTGTATCAATTATTTTTCGTAACCTAACCCAGTTCACTTTTCCTAACCCTTACCCACTTTAATATTGTTATTTTCGTACCTGTGTATGTGTTCAATCTCATATGTTCAACAGGGTAGTGTTATTCATAACTACTAGTGTTTACAGATACAGGTGTAGATTGCCTCGTAAATACAGTATTTATGAATAAAGATGATTGCCTCGTGGATACAGTATTAATAAAGATTATCGCCTCATGAATACAGTATTAATGAATAACGATTACCTTTTAGATACAGTATTTATGAATGAAGATTAATTCATAGATACATGTACTGTATTTATAAATAAAGATTGCCTCGTGGATACAGTATTTATAAATAAAGATGATTGCCTCATGAATATAGTATTAATGAATAAAGATTATTTAGTAAATACAGTATTTATGAATAAAGATTATTTAGTCAATACAGTATTTATGAATAAAGATTATTGTCTCATACAGTATTTATGAATAAAGATTAATTCTTAGATACAGTATTTATGAATAAAGATTAATTCGTAAATACATTATTTATGAATAATGATTATCTCGTAACCACAGTATTTATGAATAATGATTATTTCGTAACCACTGTATTAATGAATAAAAATTAACTTGTTTATAGATTATTTATGAATAAAGATAAATTCATAGATACTGTATTTACGAATAACGATTATTTCGTAATCACTGTATTAATGAATAAAAATTAACTTGTATATACAGTATTTATGAATAAAGATTATTTCATAGATACTTTATTTATGAATAGTGATTGCCTTGTACAGTATTTATGAAAAAAGTTTATCTTATAAATACTGCATTTATGTTATAGGATTGCCCTAAGCCTTCCCCGCGGTTAACCTACACTAAACCTTACCTTCCCTCAAGCTAACCTACACTAACCCTTACCTTCCCCTCAAGCTAACCTACACAAACCCTAACCCTACCCTAACGCTAACCACACCCTGATTATGAATAATCGTTCATCTTTTTGTTTGACACTTCAAAACTAGAATCATTTCGTTTTTAATCTGGACAAAAAAAGATTCTAATATAAATATATCTATATAGCTTGTTACTAACAAATTTCTCTTTTTTCTTTGTTTATAGAATGTATATAATCTTATCTATTATAAAAGCCTTTCTAGTAAAAAGGAGAGGAGTAACTTACGTAAATTACCAGTTATCACTCTTTTAAAGATGCATTATCTAAGATCGAAAATCTGCCCGTTGCAAGTCTTTTCTTTAGCTACATATGTTATATGAATTATTTAGGCTTTTATTCACATGACAAGCCAAAAACAACTCTCCAGACCATCAGATGGCTTAGATATTGAATGGATTAGAACATCTCCACCATTTTATAATTTAGTGTTAAAATAGATAATTGAGATTCTGTTTCATTTCGTAGCAATGGTACTTGACAATCAAGGCTATCTTGGCAATTTATTGAAAATTTTATTACTTTCTTACTTTATTCTGAGCAAAGTTATGCATGTTTTAAGTTTTGCCAAGAATAGAGTTTTCTCGATTGTCATTGCTACGATAATAAAGTCTTGATTTTCCATATTAACGTTAACCTATTAAATAGTCTAGCCGTCTGATTGTATAGGAAGTTCATTATATGTTTAACATGTGAATAAATGTATAAAAATAACTTTTATAACTTTCAAGAACCTGTACAGGCTGTGGAATTTAATACATAGCCGAGGCTGATTGTAGCTATGTTCGAAAATGGGTTTTTCAAAAGTATGCTAGTTATACAGCATGTAAATTGACGGATCGGTCCTGAGACAGTTTGGTCAATTTTGTTTATCAAGCGGTCATGACCGGCTTATACAGCTGACTTGGAAGCTATGGTTTAAAACAAGAAAAAAAACTCCTACAAGCGCAGATTTAGCTCTTCCATAATGGATCTTTAATATAGAAGAACAGTACCAGTGATCTATAATATTCAATTGTTTTCTATATAACCATGCTCAAACAGTAAATTTAAAAATACCAAAAAATACAAAATGAATTTTACTTATATACTTCATTATACTTAAAACATAATGATCAGTCAGCATATTTATGATTTTGTTGGTAACAGATTTATTTTTACATTTAACTGTTCTAAATTTGATATTGTTTTTATATCAAATAGGTTTGGATCTGGAAAGTATTGCCACTCAAGCTGAAGATATCTTTGGTGGAAGGTAATTGCTGTGTGAATGAGCTGTGACTGTCCAAACTCGTGGGTTTTCTGTGGGTCCTCAGGTTTCCTCTTGATGCTAAAGACCCCTATGGCTGTCGTCTATGTTATAGCCTGTCCAAACTCATGGGTTTTCTGTGGGTCCTCAGGTTTTCTCTTAATGCGAAAGACCCCTATGGCTGGTGTCTATGTTATAGCCTGTCCAAACTCGTGGGTTTTCTGTGGGTCCTCAGGTTTTCTCTTAATGCGAAAGACCCCTATGGCTGGTGTCTATGTTATAGCCTGTCCAAACTTGTGGGTTTTCTGTGGGTCCTCAGGTTTTCTCTTAATGCTAAAGACCCCTATGGCTGTTGTCTATGTTATAATCTGTCCAAACTCGTGGGTTTTCTGTGGGTCCTCAGGTTTCCTCTTAATGCTAACGACCCCTATGGCTGGTGTCTATGTTATAGCCTGTCCAAACTAGTGGGTTTCCTGTGGGTCCTCAGGTTTTCTCTTAATGCTAAAGACCCCTATGGCTGTATTCTATGTTATAGCCTGATGAAACTCGTGAGTTTTCTCCAGGTCCTCCGGTTTCCTCCTAATGTTAAAGACTCCCATGCACAAGCTAATTATTGAAATAAAATTAAATCATGTGTTAGTGTCGAAATGACCTAGTTTATGTCGAGTGGATGTTAAACCCCATTTCTTTCTCTCTCTCTCTATACAAGCAATCTCTACATTTGATATTCTTAAAATAAGCCAAACATCTCTCTCTCTCTCTCTCTCTCTCTCTGTGTTTCTCTCCCTCTCTCTCTCTCTCTCTCTCTCTCTCTCTCTTTCTTAATTGTCAAGAGTAACAAGGAGTAGGTAGGGTTGTCTACTCTCTGTTAAAAGGACTATCCCAATTTTAACAAAGGCACAAAAGTTAAGGTCTCTGTGTATGTATGATAGTTAAAATTAAGCGCCAAAAATATAGAGGAATGGGGTATTTACCTTGTCTCAAAATTACAGCTCAAAATATCGAGTTGCAGACACGAACCCTTTTAAGATTTCTGTGACCTGTTAATCTATTGCCGATCCTTTAGAGATCTATACAGTGTGTGACCCACATGCTGTACTTCATAACGAAAGGAAAATTTCACCTATACATTATTTAAAAAAAATTAAAGTCTGGTTTTATCCAGACACCGTATAGTACTGCTTGGGACATCAGTTTCCATTTCCAGATGAACACTGACGGGTTTATGTCGTTTAATAACGTATCACATATATATTAAGTTAGTTGCTTGGCCGTAAACTAGGGGTTTTTAAGGGCTTTTAACACAGCATTAAGCAGTTTTATTCTCCAAAATATTATAGCAATTAGCCCTTTAAGGGTTTCACTCTTATGTTCGAGGGTTTTATCTGGGTTCTGTGGTCTATAACACTTGTATCTTAATGCTGTCTTATACTTTTAGTACGGAGACTGCTGAGCTAGACTTGGATGGCCAAGGTGGGAAAATGTTCCTTCGTGTCCTTTTAAACCTGGTTATGCATGACTACCCTTCCCTTGTGTCCGGAGCACTCCAGTTGTTATTTCGTCATTTTAGTCAAAGACAAGAAGTTCTTCAGGCTTTTAAACAGGTAAATTTACATCCATTGAAAGATTTCCTCATCATATATGAAGAAAATAAGGGGGCGGGGGGGATGGCCGAATGGTAAGCAGGTGCGTGCTGTATCATAAGGTTTGTCATTGAGTCAACTGGTGTGGTTTAAAATCCTCGGATGTACGTACCAAGGTGTAGGGTCGCCTGTCCAACCTCGTTGGTTTTTCACCAGGTCCTCAGGTTTCCTCCCAGTGCTAAAAGACCCCTACGTGGAAGCGAATTATTGACAGTCTGCATGGGTTGACCTGCATGATATAAAGTTAAGTATCATGTGTATCTGCATGAATCTGACCCTGAATTCACAAAGCATTCTTGGGCTACGCCAATTCAGTTAGGATCTACCAGTACATGAAACTTAGCATGTTTTTTCTTGGATAATAGCACATCCATTGACACATTTCCATAGTTAAAAGAAATCTTGTTCCAGGTTCAGCTTTTAGTAACTGCTAGTGATGTAGAAAATTATCGCCAGATTAAAACCGATCTGGACGGACTACGACTGATGGTTGAAAAGTCAGAACTATGGGTCTTTAAATCAAAACCTGGAGAAGATTCGGGCAAGAAAAAGAAAAAATCTTCGGAAGGAGATGACAAAAAGGTAAGGGTAAGCAGAGATAAGCGATTTGATTGGTTGATGCTTTTGGACGCGATAACTTTAGTTCAAATTAGGTAAGAGTGAGGAAACTTGGTGTATAGTTTCTTTACATCTTTACCTTGACTAAGTTCGATAATCAGCATGTACTACTCAGGGTAAGCAGAGCATTAAACAATTTGATTAGTCGAGACTTTGGAACTCAATAACTCTCTTCTAATTGAGGTAGAATGTTCAAACTTGGTGTAAGCATTCATTGGGTGAATGCCTTGATCTAGTTTAATAATAAGCAGAAATAAGCAATTGGATTGGTTGATGCTTTCGGGCACGATTACTTTGAATATAAATAAGCGAGAGTGATAAAACCCTGAGTATAGATTCATCATATCATTACCTTGACTAATTTCGGTGATGAGAATTTTCTACTAAGGCTAAGGAGCGTTAAGCAATTTGATTGGTCAAGACTTTGGAATATAACCAGGTAGAATGTTTCAACTTGATGTAGATGTTCATTAGGTGAATGTCTTGACTGATTAACATTTCAAGCTAAAGCTAAGCAGAGCTAAGCAATTTCGTTGGTCGATGCTTTGGGACAAGATAACTTTGATTCTATCTGATAGAGAGTGATGAAACTTAGTGTATAATTGATAACCAGTTTGATTGTTTGATACTTATGAAGAAAAAAAATAAATATGCGTTTAATTAATTTGTGTCATCTATTTAATTTGGGATTTCGGTGTGGGACACCAGCCTCACTGTTGGCCTGTTATTATTGAATTATGTTTTTCATTTGTGTCCACTTTTAGGATGGAAAGGAGAAAGGTGCTGGAGATTCCAAATCATCCTCTTCAATTATGGTAAGTTGTGATTTATTGGTATACAAGCAAACTGCGCGCTGTATCATAAGGCCTGCGTGGTTTCGAATTCCACGTTGTATGTGGTAAGGAGTAGGGTAGCCTGTCCAACCTTGAGGGGTTTTTATCCAGCTCCTCCTTCGAATTTTGTCTAATGGTTTGGATTGTTCGTACTTGGTTTTATTTCATTCACTCCCACTGCTAAAGACCCCTACGCACAAGCGAATTATTGAAATAAAATTAAAAAACCATGTTAGTCCTGAAATGACCTAGTTTCTGTCGAGCGGATGTTAAACCCCATTTCTTTCTCTCTCTTTCTATACAAGCAAACTCTACATTTCATATTCTTAAAATGAGCCAAACATCTAATTCTGTGCATATTTGAACCATTTACTTGTCCCCAATGGCTATGCATCTTGTTGTTCTTGAGGGTAACACTTCAAAAAAAGCCTAGACTCTGCCAATTTATGTATGATTGACATGGAATTTGGCTTTCTTGTTCCTTGGACAATTGTGCATTGATGGTCTTTTATTTTTGATATGACGTCACACTTGCAAGATTGCTACAATGATGTCATATTGGTTCTGTGATATTTGCACCTATAGGCCCGAAACAATGAAAGTGAGTCTTTCTGATTCTGCACGTAAAAGAACCCTTGACAAGTAGCTTGAAGTAAGAAGAAATTTCGCAGTTGGTCTTGTAATGCTATGGCTGTGCAAATATATTTTTATGCTCCCACATGGAGACAATCTGATTAAAAAACAGATCCAGTTTCGTTTTCGTATTTATAGTTCAAAATTTTGTTTTTACTTGTCTGTACTACACTTGGATCTGTAAGAGTTGTTATTTAACTCGTGTTCTGCTTGAAATGATGGGTCAGCCAATCAAATGGTCTGAGGAATTGAGTGTTTGACCTATTTTGCGCGGAACTGTGGGTAGACCTTACGGACTAGTAATAGAAATCAAAACAAAACAAAAGTATGGTAGATGGTTGTCGCTAATTGGTTAATCAAATGACAGACGCTATCAGGTCAAATGTCGCTTGCTTGGTACCTGACGTCATTAAACGTGAACTCCCACTATAACTTGTTAAATCAACATGTAGTGTAGGCCATCGGAAGTATAAAAAACTAAAGGAAATATAGATCTATATTTTAATTAGATTGACATGGAGATGCTGTCGTATATAAAATAGCTGTCGCTCCCCGTCCATACGTCCGTCTTGTTAACATTCTACAGACTACATTTATCATCTGAATGTTTTTGAACTTGATGTATGTTGTTTACATCAGTGAAATGAAGAAGCCTATTTAATTTCCATTTATTTCTTCTGGAGTTATGGCCCTAGTTTCACTTTGTTGAACCTTTGTAAGCACTCAAATGACAAAAGTTATCATCTGATCAGTATGGAATTTATGTGCATTATTTAAAGCCCCAATACCACTCTTGTTGTAACTGAATAATATGTCCCAATCTTTATTCTGGTCAACAAATTATACTATTTTACAACATTCCAATTAATTGATGATACAAATTTCATCTGAACACACCTAATTTTAAAAATTGGAAAAATTCAACTACATGCCGTAACATGGTTTGAAAAGCCTTACGTCAACACTTTCAAATGCAATTTGCTTTTAAACGTATTTTCGAACCCTCTGGACAAGTAAAATAGGTTGTAATGGATAATTTACACAACAGGTAGTAGTTAGAATAAGGCTATTTTTTTTTCTGGACCCGTCAAGCCAGCAAGAGTGTTATTGTCCCTTTAAATTAGCCAAACAAAGAATCCTATTGAATTTAAGCAATTATCGTTAATTTCTTATTGAGTAATGGCCCTTGCTTACTTTGTTGCACCCTCTGAACACTCGATCTACTCTTTATAAAATCTATAAACACTATTTAAATTAGTGGAATGAAGAAGCCTATAGAATTTCAGCAATTATTTCTAGAGTTATGGAGTTTTGTTCACTTTGTTGCACCTTGTGAACACTCTAACGATAAAAGTTATCATCCAATCTTTATGAAATTTATAAGCATTATTTAAATTAGTAAAATGAAAAAGCCTGTTGAGTTTCAACAATTTCTGTAAATTACAGCCCTTGTTTTAGTTTTTTAGAACTATGTACACTCTGAAACGATGAAAATTTTCATTTGCTCTGTATAAAATTGTCTTGTAAATGTCCCTAATTACCTACAAAAGCATAAATATGCTAAAACCCATGGTCAACCATCCACACATTTTAGCTGCTGTAGGCATATGTTTCGTTGTCTGGCAACCTATCTTACATTTTCAGAATATTTCTGATGACCAGGGATCTGCCATTGATCTTGATCTTGGGCCCGCTATAGATCCGATGTCCGCCAAAAACTATAAGAAAATGAAACAGGTGAGATATTGTTTGAATTTTTTGTATGTTTATATATGTTTTATGGTTGAGTGTTCGATCCCTGCATTGGCCGAGAAAGTTCATCTTGATTTTCCGAGTGATTTCCCCTTGTCAGTGATGCAGAAGGAGGGCCTGACAATAAGCTGCCTAGTCGTTCAGATAGGACGAAAAACCGAGGTCCTGTGTACACATTGGAGTGCACGTAAAAGATCCCTTGGCAGTTGGAATTCGATATAAGAGTAGGCCGTAGTGCCGCTGCCCGGGCAAAATGTCCCTCATAGCACACTGTATGGTGTATGCCCGTCTTCAATTAGCTCAGGTTAAGTGCATAACAGTAGGACGTTAAACCCCATTTCATTCATTCATTCATGTTTATACCTGTTTTATGTGTTCAAACTGTTGACAAGAATGGCCAGCTCTTTATCTAAATCTTACATAATGTATCTTTTATTAAAATATATCGCAGGTCACAAGAATTGGGTGGGTTTTTTTATTAATCAAGAAGTACATGTAGATGGAACTAAACATTACCTCAGCTATTTATCTGCATCTTAAAAAATGTATCCTTAATCAAAATGTCACAAGACTTGATGGAGTGGGTTTTTATTGATGAAGACGTAGATGGAACTAAACATTACATTAGTTCGACCTCAGCAGATTCAAATTTTATTTGACAAGTAGAGTGTGAATCTTTATTTGTCTGTATTTACGTTTACATTCCATGAGTGTGAATCTTTATTCATCTTTATTTACATTTTCATTTCATGATGGTTTCCAGATTTTGTTGCGTCTAACGAAACTATGTGTTCAAGATCTTGGTGCTGGTGATGGAACTAGAAAACCTCGGCGTCATGAACAAAGGTTACTCAGGAATATGGGAGCCCATTCTGTGGTTCTGGAATTATTACAGATTCCTTATGATAAGGTATGTATTAAGGGGGGTGGCTCCAATTGAATGAGAAAATATTAAATAAATATGACATTTATTTTAATTACTTGTTTCTACTACAGCTTATGACATTCAAATATAGATAATTATGTACCTTGGTGTTTTAGCTTTACTAGGATATATAACAATCTATATTTTATCAAGCAGTTTTTTTTTACGCTTTTCTTCAACGGCATGGGGTGGCCATCCTGGATTATGGGAAATCCGCGTGGTCCAGGTTCCGAAATGCAATTTTTTCAAAAACTTGTGTGATAATGATAAAGTCCTGAAAATTTCAGAGCATTAGCTTTAATAGTTGACAGTGCAATTTAAAAAACAAATATTTTCTTATTGAATTGGAGCCACCCCCCTTAAGATAAAAATTTCAATTGTATGTACCGGTTTCCTCCAACAGCTAAAGACCCCTACGCGCTAGCAAATTATTTAAATAAAATTAAACCATCTATATTAGTCCCGAAATGACCTATTTTGTGTCGAGTGGGCGTTAAACCCCATGTCTCTCTCTCTCTCTCTCTCTCTCTCTCATTCAACTGCTAAAGACCCCTATGCGCAAGCAAATTATTGAAATAAAATTAATTCATATACGTTAGTACCGAAATGACCTATTTTGTGTCGAGGGGACGTTAAACCCCATGTCTCTCTGTCTCTCTCTCTTTCATTTGTGAACTAGTATTCTCTGTATCTCAACTGGTATCATTCCGTTCTACTCCACTAACCTCTCGGTTCATCTACGGGGGAGACACATAGTCATATTATCTGCCCTTGATACTTGTGCTATTTTCATCAACCAATCGAGAGGGCGAAGGGAAGTAACTCACATTTTATTGCAACTGAGATAGCCAAATCGTTGTGGCAAATTTGAAAGCGTGAAATCCCTGTGGATGCACCCAGAGCTTGGTGGAACAGAAAGATACCACTGAAAATGGGGAACTTATGAAACCAGGGCAAGTTTTGTGATGCAGTAAGCATACCCTGTGGCTCAAGGGGTTAGGCACTTTCTCACCAACCTGGAGGTCCCAGGTTCGATCAGCCATACAAGGACAGCGTCTTAGTAGCTCAGATGAGATTAAAAATGGAAAATGTTGGTGTGCACGCAAAAGAACCTCTGACAGGACTTTCATTGTTGTCAAGGCAAAATCTCCGTAGTGGCATGCTCTAAAATGTTTGTCCGTCTTCATTAATCTAGTAGGTGCGGAAAAGTAGGAAATTAAATACCATTTTATTCGTTCAAACTTTGAAGAAATCAACTTCTGAAAGGATGAAAATAAATAAACTATTTTACTTTTAGACTGCTGATGTCAGAATGCAAGAAATTATGAAATTAGCCCACGAGTTCCTGCAGGCCTTTTGTCTAGGTAATCAACCCAACCAAGCTTTACTTCACCAAAGTCTTGATCTTTTTCTCAATCCAGGAGTAAGTATGAAAACCATTTTTTACACAATTTATTTTTGTCCGTTGATTAAGAGTAACATTTTGTTGAAGTAAGTTGTAAGTTACTAAAAAAGGTGGTCTTTTGATATAGATAATTATTAAAGAGTGGTTCCTTATGGTGGGGTATCGGGTTCAAAATGCGATCTAGAGTAGAAAATCTGAAGTTGAAAGTCTAATGTCAAAAATTGATTATTGAAAGTAGAAATTCGGTTGTTGAAAGTAGAATATTTACGACTTAAAGTTGAAAAGGTGGACATATTAGGTTGAAAAGCATGAGCGGTGTATGTTTCACACATGAAAATGTCCATTATGGATAAGAATTTTATCTTTTGACTTTTGATTTTCTACTTTTTACTCTAGATCGCATTTTGAACCCGATACCCCACCATAGTTCCTGCTTTGAGAATTCAAAAAAAATTAATGAAAAATGATCATATTGAATGAATTTTTCAGTCAAATTACTTTATTCTGAGAAATTCTTGATTGTGAAGTACCATTGCTACGATAATAAACATTTGAAGCTGGAAAACAACCAGAGGAGAAATAGACAGATTTAGTGCTTACATAATACATCTTTAAAGCCCCAATACCACTCTTGTTGTAACTGAATAATATTCCCAAACTTTATTCTGATCAACAATTTGTACTTTTTTACAATATTTCATTTAAAAAATGATACAAATTTCATCTTAACACACCTAATTTTACAAATTGGAAAAATTCAACTACATGCCAAATCATGGTTTGAAAAGCCTTACGAAAGCACTTTCAAATGCAACTTGGATTAAAACATATTTTCGAACCCTCTGAACAAGTGAGATAGGTTGTAATGGATAATTTACACAACAGGTAGGACACTTAAACATCATGTAGTTAGAATAAGGCTAATTTTTTTTTTTTGGACCTGTCAAGCCAGCAAGAGTGTTATTGTCCCTTGATGTACTAAAATAAAGTTTTAATTATTTTCAGTTGCTTGAAGCGAAAACTGCCTCAGCGATTTTCCAAGACAATGTCAACCTTTGTAATGAGGTTACAGAACGTGTTGTCCAACATTTTGTACATTGTATTGAAACGCATGGGCGCCATGTTCAGTATCTTAAATTTCTTCAAACTATTGTGAAAGCAGAAGGTCAGCATGTTAGGAGATGTCAAGAGATGGTGATGTCAGAGGTATTTAGGTGTTTCTTAAAGTACTGATGCATAATTTCCTTTTTTTTGAAAATATCAAATCCAGGCTAATGTGTCAGCAGATTTAGGGAGTTTGAATAAAGGAAAAGGGTAAAACTTCCTAAAATATGTCATGTTAATGATATTGTAATAATTATGAAAGTTTCATACTTATGCATAGTCTATTTGAATTTGACTGTTACATGTGTTTTGAATAAGACATTAAAATCTGAAACAGTGTTGGTGCATTTGATACTCCAAATGGAAAAAAACCCTGATTATTGAAATACCAAAATAGCAGCAAAGTGTAATATGGGCATCAAACTGATGAAAATTTAACTGACCTAGCTCACGAACTCATGCAGATGCAGACACTTCGAAAAGAAAAAAAATGTTCATTTCATTTCAGTTACAAGAAACATTACTAATAACTGAGTGTTCTTGATGAAGGAGATTTTGATACTGTTTGTTTTTTTTATAATTATTAAAAAAAATTACGGTTACGTTACACTTGCATAAATCAACTCTTGCAATTTGTTTTGGTTACGTCTAGTTGTATGCAAGCAAAAAAAACCCTTGGCAGTTGGATTTTGAAATAAGAGTATGTTGCTTTCCACCTTTCCAGTCAAGAATTCCCTCATTACTCTCAGCGTGGCATACATCCATCTTCATTAGTCCAGTCAAACAGTAGGATATTAAACTCATTTCATTAGTTTTAGGGGGGGATCACCTGGCTAAGTGGATAAGGTGCTGGCTCACTGGCCTAGAGGTTGGGTGTTCGATCCCTGCATTGGCAGAGAAAGTTCATCTCCATTTTCCGGCGTGGTTTCCCCTTGTCTGTGATACAGTACGGTGTACCTGACAAGGACAGTTGCCTAGTTGTTTGGATGAGACAAAAAACCAAGGTCCAAGTGTACACATTGGTGTGCAGGTAAAAGATCCCTTGGCAGTTGGAATTCAGTTGCTGCCCGGGCCAAATTTCCCTCATAGCACACTGTATGGCGTATGCCCGTCTTCCATTAGCCCAGGTTAGGTGCAGAAGCGTAGAACGTTAAACCCCATTTCATTCATTCATTCATTTGTTTTAGTTAATCAGTGTTGGTGAAGAAGTGCTGGTATTTTATAATGACAGAGCATCATTCGAGACGTTGATAAACCTGATGAACCAGGAGAGAAATAGGACGGACGAACGCAGCGCACTGAAGTATCACATCAACCTGGTGCAAGTACTGGCTTTAAGTACAGAGGGTAAAAACGTGTACACTGAGATCAAGTGTCATTCATTGCTACCATTGGATGATATCGTGAGAGTTGTTACACATAAGGATTGTATACCAGAGGTATGTTATGGTGAGGGGGAAGGGAGACAACTACGTTTAAGTTCTGGAGGCAGACCACCACAAATTGTAGTTCATCTATTTAGTTGTATTCAAGTATGCCCCTAACATCGTAGTCAATTTTAAGGTGGGAAATGTAACAGAGAGAGAAAGAGAGATCTTCTTGACACAAAATAGGACATTTCGTGACTAACATATGGTTTAATTTTGTATACCAGAGGAATGTTATGGTTTAGGGGGGAAAAAGTAACAGAGAGAAAAAAGAGAGAGGGAGGAGAGAGATATCCTCTTGACACAAAATAGGACATTTCGGGACTAACATATGGTTTAATTTTATTTCAATAATTCACTTGCCCTTACGGGTCTTTAGCAGGGGGAGGAAACCAGAGGACCTGGTGAAAACCTATGAGGTTGGACAGGGACAGGCCACACCACTCCCTGTCACGTACAACCTGGAATTAACAACGCGCCAGTTAACTCATTGAACCCTAGACCTAATTAAGTATCTACTCCTTAATCTCCCTGAGCCAATTAACTAGACAATAGCTTATCTCCCTGGAGCTAATTAAAGGATTATCCATTAATCTCATATACTGTAGATTAAACAAAATAACACGGAAACTATCACTCCAATCAAAAAATGTTTATATTATCAAATGCAGATAAAAAATCAGGCATTGCAATGGTATAAAATTTAATCAATAATACAAAATAACAACAGAGTTATTATTTAATAAAAAAAACATAAGTAAAAAAACATTCACATTACAAAATTATACATTTTGGCAAGTCAATAATTCTTCCTAAAATGTCTTTTTAAGTCAACAATTTGAAAAAAATAGTTAGTCCAAATATATATAATAATATTATAGGTTTACAAGAATATCAGTGTGGATTTAGCCATTTGGGATTTTAGTTCACAACAGATTATAAATGTTTAGCACTGAGTAAAATTCATCAATCAAGACGTCTGTTTACAACACTCACAATACTGTTGTTTTATTAAACCAGCAATTTTGTAATTACCTAAATAATAGTCTCGCGACCAATACATATTACTTCTTGGCTGCGTTGATATACTCATAAACACACGTAAAGCCAAAAATTCTCGAATTTCTTCCGGGATCACGTTTCTCCTATTCTTCTCTCCATTTTCATATTTTTATCATTGTCACACGTGGTACCGATTCATTTCATCAGCGATTAACGTGTATAAATTTAATCCGACAAACAAACTAAATAAATCAAATTCGTTCTTCCCCTCTTCTAATATATTGTTGGCCCATGCTCAGGCCCTAAAAATGACTGAGTGGTCACTTAATGTTGTTTGCCAAACTCGTTATACTGCAAGACGAGCCCCCACCATGCTGTTTTCGCTGGCCGTTGTTTATATCAAGATTCTCGCCTTCTTCGCTCGAAATATCGGAAAAATCACTTCCCACGGCATTAATAATATCGATATCACCATCCAAAATATCTTCGGGTAAAAACCCTTCGAATTCTGAGTCCGTATCACTTTCCATAATGAAGATATTGTAAGAAAACGGAGCGCAGTAATAATCGATAATAATACGTAACAAAACAATATGGAGACCAGTGAAAAAATTTAATTTGACCCGCAAAGTTCATGACCTTATAACCCCTAAATTTTTGTTGTGACGTATGCATTTTTTGTGGTCATTCGTTAGCCAAAACTATATTTGATTTGATAAATTACTTTTAGTTAGCCAATTGGCTTTTATTTAACAATTATGGTTCGAGGAAACAATGCATCAACGGGACCGCGAATTTAAGTCTCTCGGGTATGACACTAATAAGCAGTGGACCGTATATTTAAGCAATCGGTATTAGAGAGGGGTTTAATTGGCCCTTATATTTAAGCAATCGGACCCAATGAGTTAAGTCAATGACAGACCTTATTATACATACACACATGCTAACCATTCTGTCATCCAACCCCCCAAGTTGCAAATTATTTTTTCAAAGGTTCTACGACTTTAGGGAAAAGCTGAGGAGTATTAAAATGAGATTATCTGTCTGTCACACATTCTTGAATACGATAACTCTGCTTCTAATTGAGGTAGAATCTTCATGGTTTAGGGATATTCACTCTTAAACTTAATCCAAACCTTTAAATTTATTCGCCGACTTTAATATCATATCAAATATTTTTTATATTCTTATTACTTGTATCAGTACGCTTTTATAATATTGAAATTCTTTCACTTTTAAGCTAAGTTTTAATCAGTATTATTTTTTTCCTTATAGCACCATTTGAAATAAATGTTTGGCTTTATGTAAACATAAATGAGGCAAGAGCTAAATCTGCTTTTTTTGCAGGTCTTACTTTAGACCCATGCTATATTCAACTCTTGGTGTTGATTAGGATCCTATTTGCTGCTCAACCTTCATTCATGATTTAATCATGAAATTGATAATTCAGACTATGTTTTTTATTGTACCGAATTTAGTAATGATAAAAAAGGCTAGGCAGGCTAGGCCTAAAATTCAATTGCTAAATTCTTGGTTCAGAGCGGATCAATTTGGCTGAAATGTTCAGCAAATACCCTTTACATTATCTAGTTTTTAACTATTATATTGACTTATTGAGAACTGCCAGCTCTTTTTTTAATCTCCCATAATTTATCTTTTATAGGTAAAATCTGCCTACATTAACTTTCTCAATCACTGCTACGTTGATACAGAAGTTGAAATGAAAGAGTTATTTAACAGTAGGCATATGTGGACATTATTTGAAGATTTTCTGGTGGACATGGCCATGGTAAGTAAATAATATTTAATTCATGGGACAGACATTTGCAATCTTAAAAGATTTGTTGGTACTCATTGGTGGAGGACAGCACTACACACAAAACAAAACCGATAAGACCAAACCTATGGACAGATCAAACAAAACTAATTATTGTTAGATGTGCTGTTGTTAATAATTTAGAGAGAGAGAAATGGGGTTTAGCGTCCACTCGACACAAACTAGGTCATTTTGGGACTAACATATGGTTTAATTTTATTTCAATAATACGCTTGCTCGTAGGGGTCTTTCCGGAGGACCATGGATTTGAATTCACGCCAGATGACTTAATGACAGGCTTCATGATACAGATCACAAGTGCTAACCACTCAGCCATCTAACCCCACCCAAAGAACCTAAAGCAAGGCCATCCACCCCCCCACCCCCCTCAAAGTACCTAGAGCAAGAGCATGTAAACGTCAACAAGAAAAGCATAAGACAAACACAACGCCGCCCAAAATAAATGTCACAATTCTTGAGCACAACGAAGCAAGAGATTGGTCGAAACTCATGAATTACAGAATTTTGATGAGATCCTTTATTTCTTTAAAAGTCAGTCGAACAATGTTCTTTAAGCATAAATAAATATACATTACGATGTAGAATTATATACAGGGACTCCTGGAATCTGGTAAATAATTCCTAGAAAACTCCTCAAATTTTAGGTTTTCTGTGTTGTGCACTCCTTGTTATATAAAGATATTATGTATCCATTTGAGATTTGGCAAAATTATAAGCAAAGTCTTGAAATAAATCCTTTGTTTGATCTCATTTCAGCAGATTTAAACATGTCTGTTCCAACCATAAACCCTTTTGATTGGCTTACTTTTAATCTGATGGGATCGCGAACAAGATATTATCCATCTCTGTGATATATAAATAATCAATTTGACTACATTTACAAAAGACGATCTGCAGTTTTAACTATTTATGGAGATCACATGGCTAATTGGATAAGGTGCTGGTTCGCTAGCCTGAAGGTCAGGGTGTTCGATCCCTGCATTGGCCGAGGAAGTTCATATCAATTTTCCGGCGTGGTTTCCCCATGTCAGTGATGCAGACAGGGGGCCTGACAAGGAAAGCTGCCTAGTCATTCGGATGGGACGAAAAACCAAGGTCCTGTGTACACATTGGCATCCACGTAAAGTATCCTTTGGCAGTTGGAATTCAGTTGTTGCCCGGGCAAAAATTGCCCTCATAGCACACTGTATGGCGTATGCTCATCTTCAATTTGCCCAGGTTAGGTGTAGGACGTTAAACCAACCCCATTTCATTTATTCATTTAAAGGACCTAAGTCCGTAACTCAAAATCCTCCAAAATCGTCGACATCGAAAACGCGAATTATTGGTCAATTTAAATTAACATTGCTGATGTAAACTTACCGGGAAAAGGTGAGCTTCTGATATCCGATATTTAAGATAAAATATTTTTTTAACATTGGTACACGAATCGTGTACCATAAAACGCTTCAGCTCCAGTTGTATTGAGAGACTCGAGGGACGAGGCTAGACACATTGCAGTAAGTCAGACGGAGTTAGTAGACTGGAATAACTAGACGCTCGACTTTTTCACATCATTGACATTGCTGGCTTATTTCGCCAAACATAACTGATTTGAAATTGGAGTAATCACGGAAACCATTGAATGTAAATCAGTTTATATACATTCATATTACAGTATTATATGCGTTGCGAATCACTTTTATGAATTTCTAGGCCCCAAATGTTAGCGATTTAGCTCCTTTAAGTTATTTATATATAATCTTGGCGATAAAATATTCAATCTGGCGGATTATTTGGCGATAACTATTTCCTACATGGCGATTCTTTATTACCTTTGGCAATAATTTTTTCTAGTCATAATGACAAAGCGTTGATATCCACACCGTATCTAGACGCGTTACGCCTACGGTCCATTGCGCTCGGTTGAATGACAGTGTGAGTCAATTAACAATCAATTAGGTATCAATAGACCTATCTTTTGTCTCTTGATCAATCTCGGATTAGTGTTGATACGTATATACGGTACGAGTAGTAATAAACTAATTAAGAGACAAAAGATTTAATTTTTTATTTTCAATACGAATCGGTGGCTTTTTTATGGTTTGTATATATTCAAAATGGCGGACACGGTGTCGGTGAACAATCCTCGATCGATTCGTTTGGGATTTTTGAAATTATGACGACGGTTTGATATATTTCTGACTGAAGTTACCAGTATGTGAATTTGTTAAAATAAGATACCCTTAACTTGATGGCATTTCACAATTATGTTCAATTATCTGATTTATGTGATGTATATATTACTGCCATTTATAAATAATTTTGCCTTTGACCTAAACTAAGAAAACATATTTCCAAAACTGTTTGTGATATTAGTAAGCGTTTGCTCACAATTCCTGTTACAACTGCAGAACGTGAAAGAGGATTTAGTAGACACATTATATATATAAAAAAACAAATACCGCAATTCATTAAAAACAAATACGCTCTGTAATTTAAATGGTTGGCTACTCAGTAGTATTCGAAAGGCGGTTTTCCCGGATTTTAAAAAATCCTTCAAAAAATGTGTTTCTGCAAAGCAGAAAAGGATATTGTAATTTGTAATAGACTATGTACAGTATAAATGTAAATAAAAATGTTATAAAAATTACTGAAAATTTTAACTTTTTTTGGCGGAAGAAATATATGGCTAAAAAAATAAAAATTAAAATTGGCGGAAAAAAAATGGAACCCAGGGTGAGCACTGAATGCTAGGTTTGTAATGCTATGTTTAACATTTTCGAGTTTTGTAATGCTATATTTAATGTTTTCCAGGTTTGTAATGCTAGGTTTGTAATGCTTTATTTAATATTTTCTAGGTTTGTAATGCTATATTTAATATTTTCTAGGTTTGTAAAGCTATGTTTAATGTTTTCCAGGTTTGTAATGCTATGTTTGTAATGCTATGTTTACCGGTAATATTTTCCAGGTCTGTAATGCTACCTGTGATCGTAAACATGCCGACACGATGATGGAGAATTATGTGACCGTGACAGTTATGAATATCATCTCCACTTATTTTAGTTCTGCGTTCTCAGATCAGAGCACATCAGTCCAGGTAGTAGTAGCTTTATAGATGCTTTATTAGTAAGTGGAGGGGACTGTATACAAGTTAAACCTGCGGACAAGACAGAAAATAGACATTGCAAAAATAAACAATTATCAAATAAAGTGAATGGATCCGGGGGCCAGCCGTAAGTGTCCACTGCGCTGTACAGTCCAGGGCCTGTTGTGGTACAGTCTTCACTAAAATGATTTACAAAAAAGACGTAACAAAAAAATGTGACCAATCTTGACAGTGGTCGTCTCTTCAATGGAGATAGCCTGCCAGTACTTGACGTCAGGTGTTAGAATGTCAAATAATTTTAACAATAAGGGTGACAATCTGGACAGAATATGTAAGACTTAGAGCAAAATCTTCATATTTGTAGATCCTTTAGATGATTACAATCGGATAAAACCAGTATGAAGTTCACAAAATATTCTCTGACTTCAGAATTAACTCAAAATTGTTCGCCTTATTTTAACAAAAATATAGCCATTTATAAAACTTTTGTTGTTTTGATGTATCAAATACATAAATATGATACTATGTGCAAAGTTTTGTTTTTCTGGATCAAAGATATTTCTCACAAACAGTGATTGAGAGTTCAATGCTTGGTGAGTTTGGGGTCTGATGTTTACCAAGGCAACTATCCAAATCTGTAGATTTATTTATGATGGTTACCTTGACAACTCATCAAATTTCATCCTATCCTGTTCAATTTTCAACATACATTATACAAGAGCTAAATCTGCCTATTGCAGGTCTTTCTGTAGGTCTGAAATGTTATCTAAACTATTAATTAGACGTTAATTAACTTATCCAGACCATAATCATTCATGATTCAATCGAGATTATTTTTTTTATCCTACTGACTTAAGTAATGGTGACCGAGGCTAGGCCGAATATTCAATCACTAATATCTCGGCTCAGAGTGGAGCAATTTGTGTGAAATTTTCAGCAAATATCCTTTAACTATTATAGTGAGAACTGCCAGCTCTTTATCTAATCACCCATAATGTATCTTTAAGCCAGAGTTTGTTAGCTAATTTTAATTTTTTATATATATTTATGACCATAGAGATTTATTATTTCAGACAAATCAACCGGTGTTTGTGAGATTATTACAGGGTGCCTTCCGTCTTAGTCATTGTGATTGGTTATCAGGAACACAACGATATCACGTAGAAAATTGTATAAAGACACTTTCTGATACAGGTAAATTTGTGTAGAACTTTGTACTTTGTACTTAAAAGACACTTTCTGATACAGGTAAATTGCATGAAATAAATAAAACCAAGTACGAACAATCCAAACCATTAGATAATATTCAAAGTCCTTAAAAAACGGTATAGGCAAAATAGTGTAATCAGGCAATATAGTGTAATCAGCATATGGACTGTTCACCGTGTACAAAATACACAACAAACAGTGGTAACAGGTGTCTGGAAGAGTAAGCTTACCCTGCATGAAATGCCACAACTGGTTTGTGATTCCGGTAAATTCAAGTGGTAAATTATATGAAAGCATTTTCTGATACAGGTAAATTTAAGTGGTAAATTGTATGAAACCATTTTCTGATACCAATAAATTCAGAAATACAAATTATAAGATTCCTTGATTCCTAAAATGGGTGTGTCTTTCTACGAAAATAAATGTTCGAGTTGCAGATGTTCCTGTATCATCAATTGTACTAGATAATCATTCATTACATTACTGAAACAGAAAAATGAAATAGGGTTTAACTGGGCTAATAAAGACTGGCATATGCCATACAAGGTGCAATGAGGAAATTTTGCCCGTACAGCGGCACTATTGCCTAATCTTATATCGATTTCCGACTGCTGAGGGTTCTTTACGTGCACACCATTGTGTACACAGGATCTCAGATTTTTGACCCATCTGATCGACTAGACAGCTGCCCTTGTTAGGCTCTCCGTCCTGCATCACTGACAAGGGTAAACAACGCCGGAAAATCTGGATGAACTTCCTTGGCCAATGCAGGGATCTAACATTTGTCAGACAGTGGGTAAAATTGGAAAAAAATTTTTTTTAAAAATTCTTAGCTAGTTTGGAAATGTAAACAGTTTAAAATTTAAGCCCAACTGAACGACTATACATTGTCCCTTGCCAGGCATTGGGTAAAATTGGAAAAAATTCTTAGCAGTAGCAAGTTTAGAAATGTAGCCAGTTTAAAATTGAAGCCGCAAGTAAAGTAGATATTTAAGTACAGCTAATAGATTTGTAGATGTAACACCTTTATTTAAAAATAGCTTTTCAAGATTTAGTTTTTCATAGAAATCATTTTTAACAGGGCATTTCAATTTTTTTCTTCTGTAGCGAAAACCCGAGGCATTGCCATACCCGTAGACTTGGACAGTCAAGTGAACAGTCTGTTTGAGAAATCTCAAATAGTTTTAAAGACAACAAATAAATGGTTGAATGTTCGCCAGAATCGTCACGACTCTACTTCTACCAGTCAAAGAGATTACAGGAATATCATAGAAGGACTACAGGTGGGTGGACTTTCTTCACTCAGATATACACTCGAGCTGTCTCATAGGGAGAGAGGGTAGAGAGAGAGGGAGGAGGATGGAAGGACTACAGGTGGGTGGACTTTCTTCTCTGAGATATACACTCGAGCTGTCTCATAGGGAGAGAGGGTAGAGAGAGAGGGAGGGGGATGGGAGGGGAGCGAACCGTCACGACTCTACTTCTACCAGTCAAAGAGATTACAGGAATATTATAGAAGGACTACAGGTGGGTGGACTTTCTTCACTCAGATATACACTCGAGCTGTCTCATAGGGAGAGAGGGTAGAGAGAGAGGGAGGGGGAGGGGAGCGAGAGAGAGAGAGATTGGGGTTTAACGTCCACCCTACATAAACTAGGTCTTTAGCTGATTGGGGAGTGGGGAGGATATAGAGCAGCGTTTCTCAACCTTTTCTCACCGTTCACCCCTAAATTAATTCCCAACCGTCCCATTTACCAAACCCCCCACCCCCTCCACCCCCCGAGTTTTGAGGAGGTTACTGATCGTCGTCCACAGAGGAGGGTTTGGGGCGGGTCTCCCCCAGGAAATTTTTAGAAATTGGAGCCCGCAAACGTGTTTTCCAGCCATTTCAGGCCCTCTTCCAGGCGTTTCAGAGGAACTTGAAAATGCCGCTTTTCTATAGAAGCCATCCGACATGAACCACGGATCCTTGCACGGGCCTGCACCCCCTGACCACATTAACAAAACAATATTGAATATGGAATGAATACGGATCGAAGTTAAGATTCAATGAACACCAAATTTATATTTTAATGAAAATAGTTGTTTCCAGTTCAGTGCGAAATTTGCTCCTGGTGATTGTCACATATGACCTTTTTGAAGTTACACTGGGAGTGTGGTCATTCACCCCCTTAGGGGTGAATTCACCCCAGGTTGAGAAACGCTGATATAGAGGAAACCCACATGTTGAACAGGCGACCTTACTCTTTGTCAAGTACAACTTGGGATCGAAAAACCCCACCACTTTAATAGAAAATAGTTGTTTGGGGAAACAATCACTAATTTTACTCTGAAAGCACAAAGTTTCGACAAGTATCATCATATTGTTATTGTTATTATTATTATTATTATTATTATTATTAAGGCATTTATATAGCGCTAAATCCACCAACAGTGTTCAGAAGCGCTTTACAATCATATACCAGTAAAACAGAAATATATAAAACAACTAAAACAACCAAAATACTACAAAAAGATGCAATATAATAAAATAATATCTAATTAAAAGCTTTTTTTTAACTCAGTAAGTTTTAAGAGCACATTTAAAAGGTTGTACTGTAGGGCTGGAATGAATATCAGTATCAGAACAAGATGGTTTTAAATAATTCTACAGGTATGGGGCTAAAAATGAAAAGGATCTTTCATCATTATGTAACCATTCTAGCAGATCTTGGTTTTGAGACGATAAATGTCATTTGAACTAGGGAGACTGCGAGCATTTGTTTGTTTTTCAATTAGATGACATAAATAAAATGGACACATTTATAAGCAGTTAAAAGAATCTTAAATTGAATACGATATGGAAAGGGAAGCCAGTCAAGTTGTTTAAGTTTGGGAGTAATATGATCATGCCTTGTCGTGAGGGTAATAAGTCGTGCAGCGGTGTTTTGAACTTTTTTGCAATTTGTGTAATAATTGATTGGGTAAGTCTGATAAAAGTGAGTTAAAAGTATCAAGTCTTAAAGTAATAAAAGCATGAACAAGAGTTTTAGTTGAATCGGGGGAAATTTTCGCCAATATTATGGTTTTGAAAGTAGCAGGATTTACAAATATTGTTCACGTGAATAAGCTTCAATATTGTGCTTGATAACGACCAAACTCTACTGTGTTCTGTTAATATGTTTCCCAATCGCTAATTCTTGTTAATTCCCAACTCAAGGATTATGAATTAGAAACAATTTTATTCTTATGATTTACAAAGACACTTGAACATAATAAAATTGAAGTTTTGACATTTAATTTTTGTTTTTTTCACAACCTCTAAACATTTGTCTGTAATTTAACAAGTCATGCATATGTCATTTTAAGTTAATTATCGTGGATATATATATTTGAAGGATATTGTATCAACTTTAGAAGATCAGTTACGCCCACTTGTACAAGCAGAGTTATCCGTCCTTGTAGATGTCTTACATCGCCCCGAGTTACTGTTTCCACCGGGAACAGATGCTAGAAAGAAATGTGAAAGTGGAGGTTTCATTTCCAGGTAAGAAATAATATCCATTTTTATAATCCCTGTTTTGTTGCCTGGCAACCAATCTTTTATTTCATCATACCTGGATATAAATAATCCACTTGTCACTGCCAGGCATCTATTTATCTTTTGTCAGGTGCTATTCCTTTGTGGGGGGGGGGGATGACGGTGGATGGCCGAATGTTTAGTACGTGCGATCATAAAACCTGTCCTTGAGTCAACTGGCAAGGAGTAGGGTCGGCTGTCCAACCTCATAGTTTCCTCCCACTGCTAAATCCCCCGAATTATTTGAATAAAATTAAACCATATGTTTACCCCAAATGACCTAGTTTGGGAGACAAATACTCCCGCTTTTTCATTTCTTGTAATTTTATTTTTTTTGGAGTCAAAATTCTAATCAAACGAGACAGAATTTTTTACGACAACCGTTCGGCAGTTGTGACTATAATTAGTAACACGTGTTTTCATATTTGGAATAGGCTTATACCATTTAATAAATAACACGATAATTATTGTTTTTATACGAAATTAATAAAGTTTAGCAATAAGTTGATTTTAATTAAGTTTTTATTGCTCATTACGAATTATTTATAAGAATGAGAGGTCGCGTTAGCGTGGGTGACCTGATACATTTCCGATGTTTTCGTATTTGGAACAATACTATTTTATTATAAAGAGATAAAGTAGCCTATTTTCCGATTTCATTTCCATTCGTGTGCACATTAAATACTTTAAATTGGGCATGAATACAAGAGAATTTATTAATTTAGAACATAGAACCACGTGTGCAAGTTACGCAATTTTTAATTGTTGAAAAATACTTGGTGTTAAGCGTCCAGATGTGCATGGGCTGGGAGGAAACTTCCCTTCGACTGAGAATGTCCACATTCCTATCATCAAAAGCGCGCGAATATGAGTCACGTGATGTAAATATCGTGGTGTCTCGAGAATGGAATTATGTCTTTCCAGGCAAGTCCTTTATTCATGTAACATAATGCTTACTTCATAAATGAACATTGAGTTGCATTTCGACGTAATTAACCGTGAATATGGGTCTGAGGAACTTGTAATTTTATTTTTACTTATCGTGTTGTAATGCCGTAACTACGTTAATAATTTTCTAGAAAATTATCCATTGTATACCATTTTCAAGTGCTCGGCGGGCACACTTACCATGCTCTGATTTTGTTGATTTTAATAGCATCGAAACGACAATAAAACGAAGTTTTGATCGGTCGGGAGTACAATATTGACAAATCGCCTCAAAAAACAGATTTCGTGAATTCTGTGGCAGCATGCAAGAACCTGATAAGCCACATGACATTCAATTTGAGAAAAATGCATCTAAAGTCTGGGATCTATAATTCCAAATCTATGATCTCTTTTTGATGTTTTGTGATTTTGATGTGTACAGAGGCATAGTATAAACATTCTGGATAATAATCAGTCTTGTAACTACAAACCTTACGGAGACTTTTGGTCAAATATGAATTTCTGAGATAATATTTTTTGAATTTTCCATGCAAAAACCTGATAAGCCACATTGATGAAATCAAATTGAAGGTTTGTTGGCTTTAATCTTATAAAATACGTCATAAATCAACTGATACAACACATACAAAAGTAAATAAAACAAAATCCCACATATCTGGGAATATCAAGAGTGTACTCAGCAACCATGGGTTGGGGGGGGGGGCTCGGGTGGCGAAGCCCTCAACAGGGGATCCCAGCCCAGAAACTGGATGGCTGATTTGTGCGTGCGTGCTGTATCATGAGGCCTGCCATTAAGTCAACTGGCGGGGTTCCGATTCCACTGTTGTACGTGACAAGGAGTAGGGTCGCCTGCCAAACTTCTTGGATTTTCTCCGGGACCTCCGGTTTACTCCCACTGCTAAAGATCCCATCGCGCAAGCAAATTATAGAAATAAAATTAAACCATGAGCCTGGCCTGGGGAGGGGATGGGGGGGTGGCGGACCACGTGGCTAAGTGTGTCAGGCGCTGGCTCGCTAGCCTGGAGGTCGGGTGCTCGATCCCTGCATTGGCCGAGAAAGTCCATCTTAATTTCCGGCGTGGTTTCCTCTTGTCAGTGACTCGCAACAGTTGTCTAGTCGTTTGGATGGGACGATAAACCGAAGTCCCGTGTACACATTGGCGTAGGGGTCTACATGTAAAAGATCCCTTGGCAGTTGGAATTCAATATAAGATTAGGCCATAGCGCCCATGCCTAGGGTTACCATACGTCCCTGTTTTGGGGGGTCCTTTTTGTTGTCCCGTCCCAATGTCTCTCACGTGCCTTAATGTCCAGGTTTTTAAATCAGGTGTTTTTCAATTGAAAATTTCTACTTCCACCATTCGTCTGCCCTTTTCATGATTTGTGTGAAAATATCGATGACTTTAGACATCGCCGACCAGCCGAAACTTTACCAATTAAAAATGAACGTTGGTAATCAATACTAGAAAAATGACGAAAATAGTAATGGTATTCCCAGTTTTTCCTATTTTCACTTTCGATATTTTTTTATAGTCTCGGTGTACCAGTCAAGATTAAATGTACCAGCATAATGTGTATCTTTTTTTTAGTCCATTGTTATATTAACATGACCTTGTGATAAGTTATTCGGGGTGTCACTGAAGAATTTTTGAATGTTCAGAACTAATTTTTATGAGAATATCGCAGTGCAAACGTCGGTATTTAGCGCCAAACAATATATTGGAATTTTGCGGTATTTTCGATGGTTTTATAATCATCGTCATATTATTTCGAAACCGCGATATATTAATTGATTGAAATTACCGTCCAGTCCAAAAAAAGTTTAATTACGACCGGCTCCTACAAATATCACTAACATGTGACAATCGAAATAATTCCCGTCAATAACCCATTCAACAAAATAAATATATTTAGTGTCACAAAATGGCTAAAAACGCCCCTCCCGGCTTCTGGAAATTATAAAAAATCTGGAGGGGGGGGGCATTGGTATGCCCCCTCCCCCCTAGTAAGTTAGCGCCTCCGACGCTCAATGTGTCATGCCCTGCGGGTGCTCCGTTCCAATTTAGCATTAGTCTGTGCAGAAAAATAAATGTCCCTCGTAGCACACTGTAAAACTTTATGGCGTATGCCTGTCTTCTATTAGCCCAGGTTGGGTGCATAATAGTAGGATGTTAAACCCCATTTCATTTCTGTGAGGTAGGGGGGGGGGCATAATACATGAAGTTACGATCCAATATGCGCGAATATCCAAAGGAACCTACATGTACCCGAGATAAATGACGTTGAGTGTGAATAATTGTGGGTTACCAGGTTCTTGCATGGATACGTTGGCACACAAATCCGATCCTATATGTGGCTTATCAGGTTCTTGCATGGAATATGCTTATTTTTATATCAGGTTAAAACTATTATAGACTTGGTTACCATGTCAAATACATTCACAGTGTCCCCATGATTACAGTCAAGATGGATACTACCAATCTACGTTCAATGACACGCTTATCTCAATTTTTGGGAAAATGTGGGTTATCAGGTTCTTGCATGCTGCCACAGAATTGAATTGTTCAACTTACAAAAAATGCCGGATATATCGAAATGCCAACAAAGCATGAAAAAATAATATTAATAATAAAAATTTTCAGCGTAACGTCAAAACACGGGAAATTTACGTTTATAAAATTGATAAAATGAACACACACACGCAAATTATATCAAACCAATAAAAAGGACATCTGCTTCCAAAATATTTAAAAATTATTACACAAAATTAAATAGCCAGTGTATGACGTTACCGTTAAGTTTAAAAGGGGTAACAAATAATATTTGAAAATAAATATAAAGACATGAGTATGACAAGTGCTTTATTGTGTGTTTCCATGTGTTTTATTAAGTTGGTGTAATTATAACAATCAAATGATATACAAATATATAAACAATGTAAATTAATTTGTCTTTTATTCATGGTGGGTGGGTAATTTTAACGCGCGATAAAGTCTCCCTCTTTTGACCTTAATCTCCTGACATTTTTACAAAAATCTCCTGACATTTTACCTGTGGCCAATCACATGTATGCCATTTCTATCTCTCTCATTATTTCTTTTTTCGGTGACTGGCACTGTAACCCTGATATCTGTTAATCTGGTGTATTTAGCACCAATTTCTTTCAGTCATTCAATATCAAATCCTTGTTATAAACATTGTTTAAAATCACCAGAATCTAATTTGTACAAGTGTCAAGTTTAAAACTGATTAAATGCTTGTAAATTGGACACTCATTATGAAAATTAATCAGTCGGCTTTTAACTGGACACAAGTACAAATTACATGATTTTGGATGATTTTAAATGATTAATTTTACGAGCTTTAAAACAAAGATTTGATATTAAACATATGTGAAAGAAATTAGTGCTATATACACAAGTTTAAATGATACCTGGGTGACAGTATGGATTGTTTACGTCATTAGCCAAAAATGTTGAATTCTGCAAAATTTCGCATTTCTCTTTCTATTTTCCAAAAAAATTTAATTTAATCTCACTCTTTGAGTCTGAGTCAATACCCCCCCCCTCCCCTTAAAACTCAGTGTATTCCCGAGTTGGATGGCCGAATGGTTAGCATGTGCGCTGTATCATAAAGCCTGTCATTGAGTCAACTGGCATGGTTACGAACCCCTCAGTTGTACCTGACAAGGAGTAGGGTCGCCTGTCCAGCCTTGTGTGTTTTCTCCGGTTCCCCCGGTTTCCTCCCACTGTTAAAGACCCCTATCCGCAAGTGAATTATTGAAATAAAATTAAACCATATGTAAGTCCCAAAATGACCTAGTTTGTGTTGAGTGGACATTAATCCCCTATCTCTCTCTCTCTTTCCCCCTTCCTCTCTCTCTCCCCCCTCTCTCTCTCCCCCTCTCTCTCTCTATCTATCTCTATCATCTCTCTCTTTCTCTCACTCATATCCCTCTCTCTCTCGCTTTCTCTCTATCTCCCCCTCCCTCTCTCTCTCCCTCCCTCTCTCCGTCCCTCCCTTTCTCTTTCTATCCCTCTCTCTCTCACTTTCTCTCTATCTCCCCCTCCCTCTTTCTCTCCCTCCCTCTCTCCGTCCCTCCCTTTCTCTTTCTATCTCTGTCTCTCCCCATCCCTCTCTCTCTCTCTCTCTCTCCCTCTCTCTCTCTCTCTCTCTCTCTCTCTCTCTCTCTCTCTCTTTCTCTCCCTCTCTATCTGTATAACTGTTTATGTTACAGATTAATAAAACATACAAAGACTCTGTTAGAGGAGAAAGAAGAGAAACTTTGTATCAAGGTTCTACAGACATTGAAAGAAATGATGACTATAGATATAGAGTTTGGAGATAAGGTATGTACTGATAATACTTAGCGAATGTCTTTCTATAAAAAGGCACTTTTCTTAACAAATTGTTAGTGTTAATTACAAATATTTAACGAATGTCTCTCTGTAAAAAGGCACTTTTCTTAACAAATTGTTAATGTTAATAACAAATATTTAACGAATGTCTCTCTGTAAAAAGTCACTTTTCTTAACAAATTGTAAGTGTTAATTACAAATATTTAATAAATGTTTCTCTTTAAAAAGGCATTTTTCTTAACAAATTGTTAGTGTTACGTTAATAACTTCTGTAGAAGACGGTATTGTTCTGAATTAATTGTTAGTGACAATTATAAGCTATTTTCAGTAAAAAACAAAATGCCGTTAATGCAGCACATATTAGGCCATAAAAGAATATTCTGGTTCCTGTTTTCTCAAACTTTTAACTAAAGATAAAATCCAAATTTTTTGTGGATACTTCAATTTCGATTGGCTAGGCACTAAAGTCAATCTAATATTATCCAATCAAATTATTAAAATTTGAATTTTATCTTAGTTAAATAACTAAAACAGAGGGGTGTTATTGTCCAATAGACAGTGTCTAATTGACCAATCAAAATGCGAGGTTCACTCTTAAACATGTTACGATCAGAGAAAACGCTTGTGATGTATTATCTGTGAATATAATTAAATAAAACATAAATTAATAAATAAATAAATACTTATAAACACTGGAAATTTGGTACGGTTTAACTTGGCGTATATAGCCCTAATTTCTATTCAGTGTTGAATTATTCACAGTGGTTTATTTTGATTGCCAAGCGTCTAATTAACTAGTGTTTTAATTTGTTAATTAGTCAGTTGGTAGTCAAAATGAAACACTATGATTTAAGTTGTACACAAGTACAAGTTGAACACTTATTAGCCGAAATAAAACTATAGTTATGAATAATTCAACACAGAAAGAGAATTTACCGGTAGGTCTATATGAACCATACCAAATTTTCCAGTGAAAGCATCTTATATAATAACGGCACTAGGACAATCACCAATAATATGAAATATAAATATAATTTTTAAAAAATTTTGTCAAAAAGATCAGAAATTAAAAAATCAGAAATTAAAAAATCAGAAAAAAAAATCCAAAATGTAGGAATTTCTGTGCAAGCTTTGTCAAAGAATATCTGAAACCTAAAAATATATACAGTACACTAACATTCAACATGATTATTATAGCTTCAGTTCTTTGTGATCCCCCAAATACCTGGCTGAAGATCGGCTTCTCTTGTGAGAAAGGGGGTTGGGATGGCCTAGTAGTCTCTAGGTTGCGGGTCACCTCTGGCTTGCGGCTGGGGTTTCGATCCCGGATGTGAGCGTATGTGGCGCCTTCTCAACCTCGTGGGTTTCCTCTGCTAAAGACCCCTACGCGCAAGCTAATTATTGAAATAAAATTAAACCATATGTTAGTCCCGAAATGACCTAGTTGTGTTGAGTGGACGTTAAACCCCATTTCTCTCTCTCTCTCCCCTTCTCTCTCTCTCTCTTAAAGATAGATTCTTGATGAATGAGGGGGTGGGGGATGGCCGAATGGTTATACATGTAGCACGTGCGCACTGTATCATAATAATAATAATGTACATTTATATAGCCTGTTGTTGAGTCAACTGGCGTGGTTTCGAATCCCCAGTTCTAAGTGACAAGGAATAGGGTCGCCTGTCCAAGCTTGTGGTTTTATTCCGGGTCCTCAGGTTTCCTCTCACTGCTAAAGACCCCTACGTGCAAGCGAATTAGTTTAATAATAATAAACCATATGTTAGTACCGAAAGGACCTAGTTTCTCTCGTTGAATGACTTGGTGGGCAATAACTATTTGTAGTATAATTTGGACCAACCGTCAACAGATAATTAATAGGAAACATTTGTCTTCAGCAGTGGGATAGAACCGTCTTCAATAGAAAGCTTGATATCCCTTTCAATTCATACATCCTATCAAGGCCTTCACATAATACCCTGCATATTTCGGCACTTATTTTGATTGTGAGTCTATCAGATTCCTCCATCATCACTAATACCAAGTCTTGCGCTTTCCAGCTAAAATATGTACCTGTGATAATCGAGTTGCAAAGTTCAAAGTTTGCTCAATGTCAAGGTTTCCATGGAGATCCATCCTCCATCATCGCTAATACCAGGCCTTGCCCTTTCCGTGGAGATCGCTATATTTGATTTGACTGTCTCAGTATTGTCACAATTTCTGATCGGATGCCACTGTTCCCGTGTCTGCTGTAAAATGAGGAAACGTAGATAACATATGATAGCTATAAGTTCATGAATTGTAAAGCAATCTAGCAACATCCAGATGCCTTAAAACTTGCAGTTCAAGCTTCGGCTTGAAACCACGCCACAGGACTCAGTTACAACCCCTCCCCCCCCCCACACTCCCTTAAGATAATTACAACACTAGGTTCAGGGCAGGCGGAAGCAATTCTTAATTCTGGGGGCTTCCATACTAAATCCCTATAGGCGAGGGTCCAGGGGCCGCTATAACCTGAAGAAAAGAGTACTTGTGGCCAAATTCGGGCCTGAGGTTATATGAGTCCTGTAGAATGTAAATGTACTGAAAACCCTAAAACGTTATTAAATAATTAAGTAGAGACTATCTGATCAGATGCGATAAGATTATGGGTGATTGTTCGTTCAAGCACAATTTGAATATTTCACTGTATATTTTGCTGTTCACTAATCACAGTATTTTAATATTTGTGTTACATGTTAACAGTTTGTATGTTGACTTGAAATATTAACATCGACTATTATATAAACATGCATTACGCTAAAACTCAGTTATCGTCTGGGGATTACGGTGGCTAAGTGGATAAGGCGCTGGTTCGCTAGCCTGGAGGTCGGGTGTTCGATCCCTGCATAGGCCGCGACAGTTCATCTCGATTTTCCGGCGTGATTTCCCCTTGTCAGTGAAGCAGAAGGAGGGCCTGACAAGGACAGCTGCCTAGTCGTTCGGATGGGACGAAAAACTGAGGTCCTGTGTACACATTGGAGTGCACGTAAAAGATCCCTTGGCAGTTGGAATTCGATATAAGAGTAGCGCTGCTGCCTGGGCAAAATTTCCCTCATAGCACACTGTATGGCGTATGCCTGTCTTCCATTAGCCCAGGTTAGGTGCATAATAGTAGGACGTTAAACCCCATTTCATTCATTCATTTATCGTCTTATCCCCAGTTGTACGTGACAAAGAGTATGGTCGCCTGTCCATCCTCGTGCGTTTCCTCCCACTGCTAAAGACCCCTACGCACAAACAAATTATTGAAGTAAAATTAAACCATAATACGTTAGTCCTGAAATGACCTAGTTTGTGTCGAGTGGACGGCTAAACCCCATTTCTCTCTTTTTCAATGGTATGCTTGTGGGAGTTTGTTGGACCCCTACCGACACATTACGCGGGACATCATCGAAGGGTTTGTAATGTACATGTATATATAATTAACTAGTGCTGAAATCAAGTATCGATGCATCAGCAGTGTATCATTCAGCTGAAACTGATACAATTCTCAGTCGATGCATCGATGCGTAACAGTATACTTGATATCAGCAGTAGGGGTGGGCAAATGGAGGTCGAATTTTGGGAACGAGTGTTTTCTGAGGCGATTTTGGCTGCTGAATCCGAATCTGGTGAAATTTTTGTTCTGTGACGTCATTTTGAGCTGGTTCCGTGGTTTTCAAAATGGCGGCCAGAGTTGTCCAATATGTTAAAATATATGTTTTCATGACCGTGGATTCTAAAATTGCACTCATATTTATGATTTGATAACACCCTATATCGATATGAGGGTAACAACTGAAAAAAAGTCATTTCAAAAATGGCCATGGAACCAGCTCAAAATGACGTCACAGAACAAAAATTTCACCAGATTCGGATTCAGCAGCCAAAATCGCATTAGAAAACACTCGTTCCCAAAATTCGACCTCCATTTGCCCACCCCTACCTGAGTATTATAACATAGCTGTAACTTACATATATATATATATATATAAATTAATAATAAAAGATGGATTGGAAGAACATGTCTAAATGTGAAATAGATGACCATCGCAGGGTAAGATTTATAGATAAATGTTGTCCAGCCATAATCCAGTATTATATTTCTTGTATTTCTATTTTGCTTTATAGGTTTAATTTTTTTTTTTTGTATATCATTGCCAATTTATTGTAGATTTTTGCTTGGAATGTTTATTTATTCGTTTTTATTCATTTACTTTAATGTATTGGATAGAAGCTCACACATGCATTGAAGTTCGGATAGGCTGAAAAAAAAAATTCCAAACGAAAATCCATTTTTATGGCAGTTGGTATCCTTGGTGTATGCCAAAAACAGAAAAATTTAAAATTTTCATCAAGTCCTTTTCTATGTACAGGCCCTGACAGGGTTTGATAAAAAAAAAAAAAAATTCTATTTTGGTGGTAGATAAATTGCCAAGTCTCGATAAACAAAGAAAACGAGTAGGGAACTTTTTTTTAACCCTATCGGAAATTTAAAGCATATGTGAGCTGATGTGTCACACAATCGGATCCCAAGCCTGGAAATAAGGCACCTGTCACTGACAATGTCAGGCACAGATTCAGACTTTGTCAGGCACAAAACTTGTGGATTCTTGTCATGTTGTCCGGCACTGATTTGTCTTTTTTACTGATGTTAAGTTGAAAATGTCGTCAGGTACTATTTCATTAGTGTCTGACATTTTATCAGGTACATCTAAATGTGTAATTTCTAGGCCTGCCCACACAGCATGACAAGTGTCGTCGTCTTCATTAGATGGTTTAGTGCCGAAAAATAGAACATGTCAAACTTCATTTCATTTTTATCAGTGGCTATTTGGTCGGGAGATTTTCTTTTACTTATTTTTTCCAAAAATTAGTTATTTGAATTTCTTTTTAATCCTTTTTCTACATGTATTTTTTTTTTTTTAAACTTTTAGTCCCAAGCTTTTGCATGTCCATATGTTTACTAGTTTATATTGGAAGGTTTTCAAATGCTTTTTTTTCTCCAGATAAATTGACAAGGCAAGAAATAAGACAAAGAATGAAATATAAACCCCCCAAATTTCGGAAACTTGATTGATTTTAAATTCCTTTTCGAAGTCTATAGTTGAAAACGTTTTTTTTTCTCCAGGTCCTGCGCTTTCCTCCCACTGCTAAAGACCCCTATGCACAAGCGAATTATTGAAATTAAAAATTAAACCATATGTTAATTTGGCTTAATGGCAATAGACTGGATTGTTATGTCCGTGGACTCAATCATAACTATCCGATCCTATTGTTAATGCATTACTCGACAGTCGGAATTAAGTTACGTACATTTTGTCTTTACCTTATTAATCCTTATTGTGGTTGTCTTTTGATTCTTTGGGTGTTTGGATGACCGAATGATTAGCACATACGCGCTGCATCGTAAAGCCTATCATTGAGTCAACTGGCGTGGTTTTGAAATCCCTGGTTGTACATGACAAGGAGTAGGGTAGTCTGTCCAACCTCAAGGGTTTTCTCCGGGTCAAGTAGATATTAATCCCCATTTCTCTCTTTCTAACTCTGTCTCTCTTTCTATCTCTCTAACTATGTCTTTCTCTCTCTCTCTCTCTAACTAATTCTCTCTCTCTCTCTAACTATGTCTCTGTCTCTCGTTCTCTCTATCTCTCTCTCTAACTATGTGTCTGTCTCTCATTCTCTCTCTCTCTCTCTCTCCGTCTTTGATTTAAACTATGGAATGTTGTAGTGGAATTTGTTTTATTGGGGTTTTTTTAAGTTTTTGATGGATTTTTTGATTTTTGAAAATGCATGTCATAAATTTATTTTGTGTATCATGTCTACAATTATATATATACCCTATATATATAACATTTTTTTTCTACAAATAAAGATAAAAGTAGTTTTACAATTCATCGGCTCACTAAATTTTCATTTCATTTCACCCAGTTGCAGGTGGAAAAAGAATGGACGGATGTCTGTATCATATTCATAAAATTTTGTTTCATTTCATTGTCCAGTGTCCATTGATATGTTTATATTCTGAACATCGAATTAAGAATTTAATCCATTGAATGTTTCAGAGTTATTTTTTGTGTCCTTTCATCGTGTTTGATTATTTTACAGGGTGAGGCGTTAAGGCAGAGTTTGTTAACAAGATATTACGGTAGATCTCATCCAAGGAATCGTCGTGAGAGTTCGATCAGTACCACTAATGGTAGAGGAATCGGTTCCGGTCCGGGTTCTGTGGTTTTAAGTCGAGCTGAGATGACTCTTCATGATGTACAGGTTGGTCTCTCTCGCTCATTGTGAGCTACGGTGGCTCATTTCTTAAGGTGCAGGGCCCGGTTTCTCGAGAAATCTTAACTTAAGATAAAATCCAAATTTTAGTAGATACCTCAATTTTGATTGGCTAAGCACTAAAATCCATCCAATATTATTCAACAGGAGGTCCTGGCTCAATCCCAGTGCTGACTGTTCTCCTGGATTTTAGAGTGCTTTCCCCTTGTTAATAAGTAGTGCAGGAATAAGGGCCTAGCAAGGACATTGTCTAGTTGCTTGGTTGGGATGATGAAGAATAAAACACAATGATGAAAGATCCCTTTTCCGTTGAAATTTGAAAAGGTAGCTATACAGGAAAAATTTATGTCATAGCACATGGTATCGTGTAAGCCAATTGTCATTAGTCCAATTCGTGCAAGGGGGTGGATGGCCTAATTGTTATCACGTGCGTGTTGTATCATAAAGCGTGTCATTGAGTCAACTGGCGTGGTTTTGAATCCCTGATATTACATGACAAGGAGTAGGGTTGCCTCTCAAACCACGTGGGTTTTCTCTGTGTCCTCCAGTTTCCTCCCACTTCTAAAAACCCCTACGCGCAAGCAAATTATTGAAATAAAATAAATCATATGTGAATCCCGAAATGACCTAGTTTGTGTTGAGTGGAAGTTAATTCCATTCTCTCTCTCTCCAATTTCTTCTTAAATTCCTATATTCTATTCTCAATTTTGAAACCTAATTATTCCGTTTATTTCAGTGCCATTTAGATCGAGAAGGTGCATCAGACTTGGTGGTAGATTTAATCATTAGAAATACCAGCAATCGTATCTTTCTGGAAACAGTAGAACTGGGTATAGCACTGTTAGAGGGAGGTAACTCTGTAATACAGGTAAATATCGGGCGTACTCGATTGAACGTTCCAGAATTGAATTCTCTCAATTCCAAAAATAGCGTCAATCGGGTGAAATGGAGAATGTAGGAGTACAGCGGAGTACTACATAAAAAATATCTTAACCAATCATGGCAGCTGAAACATATTTGTTACTTTAATTATGTCACAATTCTACTCACACCTCCTCAGCTGTCGAGACTGACAAAACTGTGACAGGACTGAAATCCGCGTTACTCGATTGCAATTCTGTCAATTGCAGTTTTGCACTGTGAATCGAGCATCCCCATTTATTACTGTTAGAGGGAGGTAACTCTGTAATACAGACTGTTAGGGTGAGGCAACTGTCGCTGTCAGATCTTCTTATCAGACAAATAGGGTTATTTTTTTCATTTTTTTTACTATTACAGAGACAACTGTCTGGTCTATATCTCATTCTTAAATATTTTTGGGAGCCACAAACAAACGCACGTATCAAATTAAGGGAATGGATCCCGGGGCTAGCCGTAAGCATCCACTGCGCTGGACAGTCATGATCCTGTCGTGACACAGACTGCGCTGGACAGTCCTGATCCTGCAGTGACACAGACTGCGCTGGACAGTCATGATCCTGTCGTGACACAGACTGCGCTGGACAGTTGTGATCCTGCAGTGACACAGACTGCGTTGGGCAGTTGTGATCCTGTCGTGACACAGACTGCGCTTGACAGTCCTGATCCAGCAGTGACACAGAGTGCGTTTGACAGTCCTGATCCAGCAGTTACACAGACTGCGCTGGACAGTCCTGATCCAGCAGTGACACAGACTGCGCTTAATAATAATAATAATAATAATAATCACGTCATTTTACAAGGGTAGCAAATTAGGCCTGAGGCCTTTTTCAAATTTGGCCCTTGGCACAGATCGTGCGAATGATTTCGATCATTACTGCAGGAAGAAACCGAAGAACTCGGGGGAAACCTGCCTGATCGGACGGGAGACCGAATATCCCTCTCACTTACAACGATAAAGTTCATGCCCTGAGCTGAGATTGAACCCTCGTTGCATTGGTGAGAAGCCGCCTCTCTATCGCCACGGCTATCCGACCAGCTTGACAGTCCTGATCCTGCAGTGACACAGACTGCGCTTGACAGTCCTGATCCTGTAGTGACACAGACTCGACTCCGATATATTCTTTCTCTTTTCAGACATCTCTCTACAATCGTTTGTCACATGATAAAAGTTCGGAGACCTTTTATCGAACATTTTATGATCGCATGAAAGAGGCTGAGTTAGAGATCAAGAACACCATCACCGTCAACACAAGTGATACGTTAAGTAGTAAGAAATCTTCTGAGGATACCCATGGAAGTAGTCATGGTAGAAACAATAGAAAAGGTAAAAGGCCATGCAAACTTGTAAATGAGATAATATGTTTCTTTTTTTGGGCGAGTCTTGTATTAATTCGATTCAATCTGAGCGCAGAGATTAGCTGTCGTTATTATAGAGAATGTTTTGTTCAATGTGTTTTAAATACTTATTTTATTGGAATGGGATCGTTGAAAATTATAAATGCACAGGACACAATCAATATAATACCAATGCTATTACCAAGAGAAAGAGAAATGGGGTTAAATGTCCATTCAACACAAACTACGTCATTTTGGGACGAACATATGGTTTAATTTTATTTCAATAATTTGCTTGCGTCTAGGGGTCTTTAGCAGTGGGAGGACCCAGAGAAAATCTGCGAGGTTGGACAGGCGACCCTACTCCTTGTCACATACAACCAGGGATTTCAACCATGCCATTTGACTCAATGACAGGCTGTATCATACAGCGTGCACACGTTAATCATTGGGCCATCCGAACCCCCACCATTACCAATACCATTTTTTCCATGGATATAGACCAAATTTTTGGGAAACACTTGTAGGAATGGTAATTTAAATGACCTTAATCAATTTCAAAACTCTTCTGGACCAGTATAATTTAAAAGCATAACAAAAAAAATAAATGCCTTCTCTAGTCGAGACGGTTTGGTCCATTTGACACAAACTAGGTCATTTCTGGACTAATACAGGATTCAATTTAATATATCAATATTTCAATACTTCCATTTCAGTAGGAAAAGGTGATGGAATGATAACGGACGAATTGCGAGCCCAGTTTGACGACTCAACCAGCATTACGAGTCGCACCATGGGTCAGTTACGTCAAACGCAGGGCCACGTAGATGACGGAGAGGATGGACGAAATCATATAGTGCATGATGATGCCGCCGATCATAGACCGACTCGAGAGAAAGATGAGAAGAAGCTAACAGCCCAGATATCCATGATGCAACCCATTTTACGATTTTTGCAACTTTTATGTGAAAACCACAATAGAGATTTACAGGTATTGTGCATTGATGTTTCAAATAATTTATCTCAGATTGGGGAGGGGCGGGGATGTCGGGTGTTCGATGATTCCTGCATTGGCTGAGAAAGTTTGTCGTGATTTTCTGGCGTGGTTTCCCCTTGTCAGTGATGTAGGACAGCTGTCTAGTCATTTGGATGGTACAAAATCCGAAGCCAGTGTACACATTGGCATGCAAGTAGTAACAGATCCCCTGACAGTTGTAATTCAATATAAGAGTAGGCCGTAGTGCGGCTGTCCAAGCAAAGTTTGCCTCATAGCATACTGTGGTGGCGTATGCCCGTCTTCATTAACCCAGTTCTGAGCAGAACAGTAGGACGTTAAACTCCATTTCATTTTATTTTATTACATTACACTCAGATCTTTTAGAAATTTATACACACATCAGATAAACAACTTTTAAAGCCTAAAACTTTTCAACTAGTCTCTGATTGTCAGCGCTTTTTTAGTTATCAAGCACCTGTTCTATGGAATAATCTTCCATTTTGTTAAAGATGTTGTACTTCTTTATTCTTTGAAAAAACAACTTAAAACACGTTTTTTTAATCAGGCTTTAAACTGACTCTGTATACAATCGTTAAATGTTCATAATCTTGTTGTTTATTTATGATTACATTGTGTCGCTTTATAAAGAGTCCCTGAACATGTTATATGAAAGGGCGCACTATAGATATACAGCCAGTAATAACAATAATAATAACAATAATAATGTCAATAAATATGTCAAATATAAGTCTATAGAAAGGCCAACTTTTTAACTCAAACCTACATAATACATCTTTATCTGTTTTTATATGACCATATTTTTATGTGAACATATATTGTCGTCGCGCCTGTCCGTCCACAATTTGTTTGTGGACACTCTACAGGTCATAATTCTTATCTTATTTTGGCACAAATTAAAAATTAGATTTTTTACCAAAAGATCTCGGTTCTTTTCGAAATATTGGCATGTATTATCGGATCAAAACTTCATGGATTACGGTCTTTGAAAAATCAACTTTCTTTTTTGGCTTGTTCTCTGTCCATCTCATGCAAAATGTAGGAGTATCTTGCATGGCAACTGCTTGTTTTATTATTCTGCCCACACCAACTCTCATACATATGTGTGGTGTATTGAATATTAGATTGTTTACAGTAATACTTGTTCATGCATAATGGTTCGAGTGCCATGCTTTCAGTCACCATTCAATGAAGGTGTACTTTCATTATTCTGTTCCCCGATTCAAAATGCCTTGAAAGAAGAACCCATAAATACAGCACCTCTACATAATAGTATGTATGTATTTTATATTTGCAGAACAATTTACGCCAGCAGGATAATAAGACCAGTTACAATCTTGTGTGCGAAACTCTGCAGTTCCTCGACTGTATTTGCGGCAGTACGACTGGAGGACTGGGTCTACTAGGTCTTTATATCAATGTTAATAATGTAGGCTTGATTAATCAAGCCCTGACAAGTTTAACAGAATACTGTCAGGGACCCTGTCATATCAATCAGGTAATGTTCTGAATTATTTTCTTTATTTCTTATACCCTGGGGAGTGACGGTGGCTAAGTGCGTAAGGCGCTGGCTCACTAAACAGGTCTGGTAAATCGTAATTTTTTATCGTGGTTTCCCCTTGTCAGTGGTGCAGGACAAAGGGCCTGGTCAGGAACAGCGTATAGTTGCTTGGATTGTACGAAAGACACGTTGGCGTGGACATAAAACATCCTTTTTGAGGTGGAATTTGAAATGGATTAGGTGGAAACACAGCAATCTGCTCTGGTTCATCCGCCAAAAGGTCAAGGGTTCAATTCGGGCGGGGGATGGCCGAATGGTTAGCACGTCAATCCATGCTTGTACTGGCAAGGAGTGGAGTCATCTGTCCAAACTTGTGGGTTTTCTCTGGGTCCACCAGTTTCCTCTGACTGCTAAAGACCCCTATGCGCAAGTGAATTATTGAAAAAAATTAAACCATATGTTATTCTCGAAATGACCTAGTTTGTGTCGAATGGATGTTATACCCTCATCTCTCTCTCTCTCTCTTTCTCTCTCTGACTCACTTTGATTTATTGTTTGTGGATCACTACCTATAAATACTTTTATATGTTATTCTATATTACAGAATGCTATAGCAATGCATGAGAGTAATGGTATAGATATAATTATAGCCTTATTATTAAACGATATTAACCCACTGGGGAAACAACGAATGGATCTCGTACTAGAATTAAAGGTGGGTGTAGTTAAAGGGGTTAAATCTTCAATATTGAAAACACGATGTTGTGATCTTACCGGTGTATTATAGTTTTGACACTGTCTTAAAGTAGCTAAGTTGTCTCTAACTCAATGTCATCGGAAATCTTCAATATTGGAAACACGAATTATTTGTCAATTTAAATCAACATTGATGTTGTGATCTTACCAGAAAAGAATGGGCTTCTGATATCCAATATTTAAGACAAAATAAACATTTTACCATTGGTACACGAATCCTGTACCATAATGCGATTCAGCCCCAGTTTTAGCAAGAAACAGATATTGCACCAAACCTAACGGCGTATGTAGACTGGAATAACCAGAAATTTGCATTTGATTGAGACTGCTGGCCTTTTTTGCGGAACATAACTGATTTAAAATTGGAGTAGAAACGGAAACCATTGAATGTAAATCACTTTATTTTCATTTATATTGTCAGTGATGCAGAAGGAGGGCCTGACAAGGACAGCTGCCTAGTGGTTCGGATGAGACGAAAAACCGAGGTCCCTAGTACACATTGGAGTGCACGTAAAAGATCCCTTGGCAGTTAGAATTCTATATAAGAGTAGGCCGTAGCGTCGCTGCCAGGGCAAAATTTCCCTCATAGCACAATGTATAGCGTATGCCCGTCTTCCATAAGCCCAGGTTAGGTGCATAATAGTAGGACATTAAATCCCATTTCATTCATTCATTCATTCATTCATTTATATTAGAGTATTATATATAGTTGCGACCCACTTGTGCGAATTTCTAGGTCCCGAATGTTGGCGATTTAGCTCCTTTAATGAAAAATATTTTCATTTATTTTATGAAATTGATTCGATTAAATATATTGGTATTTGTCAGATTTTAATTGCTATTGACCTTTTTGATTAATACATTATGAAATGTTGTTTTGATTTGTAGAATAATGCCTCGAAGCTGTTATTAGCCATTATGGAAAGTCGACATGATAGTGAAAATGCTGAGAGAATCCTCTACAACATGAGTCCAAAACAATTAGTAAGTATTTGATTAGTAACCCAATTCATTGTCTTGGGGGGGGATCACGGTGGCTAAGTGGATAAGGCTAGCCTGGAGGTCGGGTGTTCGATCCCTGCATTGGCCGATAAAGTTCATCTCGATTTTCCGCCGTGATTCCCCCTTGTCAGTGATGCAGAAGGAGGGTCTGACATGGACAGCTGCCTAGTTGTTCGGATGGGATGAAAAACAGAGGTCCTGTGTACACAACGGAGTGCACGTAAAAGATCCCTTGGCAGTTGGAATTAGATGTAAGAGTAGGCCGTAGCGCCGCTGACCAGGGCAAAATTTCCCTCATAGCACACTGTATGGCGTATGCCCGTCTTCAATTAGCTCAGGTTAAGTGCATAATAGTAGGACATTAAACCCCATTTCATTCATTGTCTTGGGGGTGGTGGGGTGGAATAGTTAAACAATATTTTATTCAATAAGCTGAATTGAATTGAACAACAGCTAGACAAAGGCCTATATAAGTTCTCTCCATGTGCGTACTGTATCATAAGGTCTGTCATTGAGTCAACTGGTGTAGTTTAGATTCCCACAGTTGTACGTGACAAGGAGTTAGGTCGCCTGTTCAACCTCGTGGGCTTTCCTCCGGGATTCTCTGGTTTTCTTCCACTCCAAAAGACCCCTATGTCCTTCTCAATTCGGGCACTGATAAAGACCCCTACAAGCAAGCATATTATGAAAATAAAATTAACCGTGTGTGTTAGTACAAAAATGATCAAGTTTGTGTCGAATGGATGTTAAAACCCATTTCTCTGCTCTCTTAAAATACATTTTTTTATATAAATAATATTTTTTATTCAGGATGTCTGAATGGGATTGGGGAACAGGCTTGGCCTTTGTAAAACCTGTCTCCCTATGTAAAATATATATACATAGTATTAAAACAAAGGAACAAAATGGGTGTATATACACAGTTAAAATGACAAACACAAATACGTGATTTAGAGGTTGTCGTGAATAGGGGGGTTGGGATAGCCTAGTGGTGTAGATTGCCGCGCTCCGACCTCTATCTGGCCGGCCACCTCTGGCTTGCGGTGAGCATATGTGGCATGGAGATAGGGGCGCCTTCTCAACCTCATGGGTTTCCTCCGGGCACTCCCGTTTCCTCCCACTGCTAAAGACCCCTACGCGCAAGCGAGTTATTGAAATAAAATTAGTCCTGAAAAGACCTAGTTGTGTTGAGTGGACGTTAAACCCTATTTCTCTCTCTCTCTTGTCGTAAATAAAGATCCAGTAATTATGTAATGATATTGTTTCAGGTCGACTCGATTAAACGGGTTTTTAAACAACAAATATTAAAGGGCGATATATTCTACTCTTTCAAGGTTTCTATTTCCTGGTTGTCCTTTAGATGTTTTGTTTTTGTCTTGATTTTAATAATGAATGCGTGTTTCTAATAATAGGTTAGAGCTGTATTGCAGATAACAAAAAATTGGGTCAGCCATGTTGAAATCGTATTGCAAAATATGGTTTAACCCTTTAAATGCTAGTCGTAAATCTCCTGAGGAAAAAAGTAGGTTTGGAATTGAACTAAATGCCAAACAGTACTAATGGAAGCTTTTATGAAAATTATTTTTGTGTGTTGGGATAGGCAAGAGGTTGGGCTTTGAAACACGTGGAAATATGTTCTAGTCAATAGAAAATACAATAGATGGCACTTGCAGCAACGGTGCTAATTTAAAAGACGGCCACACTGAGTACCCGGTAATACTGGACCGGTTACGCGCATTTTAATGACATTTAATAATACCTGTTACTACCGGGTAGACGCAGTGAAAGGGTTAAGAGAAAAATATTGATAGCAGGTGTGGATATATTCATGTTTTAGAATCAGGAACTGGCTGCATTTACTTAGTACTCTTGGTCTGGGTTTAATGCTTTTGAGGCCCCTAGCATGCTTGTCCATTGGACAATTGTGCATTGATTTACAGGCTTTCAATTTTTCATATGACATCGTGATTTCTTAGTTCATGAAGAACACTTGGGTTGTTGTAAAGATAACTAGAACCCACGATGGTCTGAAGACACTGATACACTAACTGATTACAACATTTGCTTTAGGCCCTGAAACAAATAAATACTGGTTTTCGTATAAACCAGCATCATTTAAAAAAGGGGGGGGGGAAGCCGAATGGTTAGCATGTGTGTGCTGTATCATAAAGCCTGTCATTGAGTCAACTGGCGTGGTTTGGAATCACTGGTTGTACGTGGCAAGGAGTAAGGTCATCTGTCCAATCTCGTGTGTTTTCTCCGGGTCCTCCGGTTTTCTTCCACTGCCAAAGGCCCCTACGCGCAAGCAAAATATTGAATAAAATTAAAACATATGTTAGTCCCAAATTAATGACCTACTTTGTGTCGAGTGGACGTTAAATCCCATTTCTCTCTCTATCATTTAAAAATATATGCATGAACCATTTTTATTTCAAAATATAAAAAGTTACAAACAGTCTCAATAATAACCGCATGTTTATTTTTCCACTGGTTAATAATTAGACGTTTTAAAATAATTTGAATGAAATCCGCAATGTACTGTAGACTAAATTATCAAGTACCCAACTCTGATAAATGTTATCAACAATCATAAATGATACTGGATAATCTCACATTCTAATAAGGGGGGGGGGGATTGCCTAGTGGTCTAGAGTGTCGCGCTTCAACCTCTAGCTGGCCGGTCACCTCTGGCTTGCGGCTGTGGTTTCGAGCCCAGGTGTTAGCTTATGTGGCATGAAGATAGGGGCGCCTTCTCAACCTCGTTGGTTTCCTCAGGGCACTCCGGTTTCCTACCACGACTAAAGACACCTACGCGCAAGCGAATTATTAGAATAAAATTAAAACCATATGTTACCCGAAATTACCTAGTAATTGTGTTGAGTGGACGTTAAACCCCATTTCTCTCTCTCTCACATTCTAATAAACCAGATGAGATAAATCCTACATTACTATAAACAACATGATGATATAAATGTTACTGGATAATCCTACATTCCTATAAACAACATGATGATATAAATGTTACTGGATAATCCTACATTACCATAAACAACATGATGATATAAATGTTACTGGATAATCCTACATTCCTATAAACAACATGATGATATAAATGTTACTGGATAATCATACATTACTATAAACAACATGATGATATAAATGTTACTGGATAATCATACATTACTATAAACAACATGATGATATAAATGTTACTGGATAATCATACATTCCTATAAACAGCATAATGATATAAATGTTACTGGATAATCATACATTACTATAAACAACATGATGATATAAATGTTACTGGATAATCATACATTCCTATAAACAGCGTGAGATAAATGTACTGGATGATCCTACATTCCTATAAACAACATGATAAGATACTGGATAATCCTACATTTTTATAAACAGCATGATGATATAAATGTTACTGGATAATCATACATTACTATAAACAGCACTATGATATAAATGTAGTGCCTTGAAATATGTTGGTTGTCAAAAGTAAATTAGCAACGTTATCCTTTAATAAAAGAACAAAAATAAAAACGTCCCTCCTGCACCATATTAGAGTTATGTATAAGAAACATCTTGCGAATTTGAGATAAACAAAATTTGACAAAATTCTGAAGTGAATGCCCTGGTTCTAGAGTGAAAAGGGGGATTGGATGGCCGAATGGTTAGCATGTGCATGCTGTATCATAAAGCCAGTCAATGAGTCAACTGGCGTGGTTTCAAATCTCAGGTTGTACATGTACGTGGATAAGGACTAGGGTGGTTGCCTGTTCAACCTCATGGGTTTTCTCCTGGTCCTCCAGTTTCTTCCCACTAGTTTCCTAGCTCCCACTGCTAAAGACCCCTACACGCAGGCGAATTATTTAAATAAAATCAAACCATATGTTAGTCTCGAGATGGCCATTGTGTCGAGTGGCCGTAAAACCCAATTTCTCTCTCTCTGGTGTGAAAATTGTGGATAATTTTTTTTAGCAGTATTTGGTTATAGAATGTTTTCTGTGATTATTTTGCATGGTTTGAAATGATTATGTTGATTACCTCCAGACTAGTGCTTGAATGGAGTGGAGTTGGATGGAAAATAAAAATTTGGTCCCAAAATAACTTATTTTTTGGTTTTTATTTATTTCATTCCACATTTTTTGTCTTTAATCTCATTTTAGGGGGGTTGATGTTTAGCATGCGTGCGCTGTATCATAAAGCCTGTCATTGAGTCAACTAGCGAGGTTTTGTATCCTCAGTTATTTGTGACAAGGAGTAGGGTCGCCTGTCCAGCATCGTGGGTTTTCTTCGGGTCCTCCGGTTTCATCCCACTGCTAAAGACTCCTACGCGCACGGAATTATTGAAATAAATTTTTTTAAAAACATATGTTAGTCTCGAAATGACCTAGTTTGTGTCTAGTGGACATTAAACCCCATTTCTCTCTCTCTTCTTTCATGTCATTCTGCATGACAGTCTATTTTTACTGGGATGTATTTTGTTTACATATTAACAAAATCCTTGTTTGTACGTGACAAGGAGAAGGGTCACCTGTCCAATCGCGTGGGTTTTCTCCAGGTCCTCCGGTTTCCTCCCACTGCTAAAGACTCCTACGCGCAAGGAATTATTGAAATAAATTTTTTAAAAAACATATGTTAGTCCCGAAATGACTTAGTTTGTGTCTAGTAGACGTTAAATCCCATTCTCGCTCTCTCACACATATTAACAACAGTCTTGGTGTTAAAATAATGCATATTTTTCTCATTTTTCAAGCATATTTGAATGATTTAGCATGTTGTGTCATTAACAATCCAATCGTTCAGTTCAATATTATATGTTAAACCACTCAATTCACCTGGTCCGAGGTAAGGTTCCTCCTGGTTTCCCTGGTCCAAGGTAAGGTTCCTCGTGGTCCAAGGTGTGGTTCCTCCTGGTCCAAGGTGTGGTTACTCCTGGTCCAAGGTAAGGTTCCTCCTGGTCCAAGGTGTGGTTCCTCCTGGTCCAAGGTGTGGTTCCTCCTGGTCCGAGGTAAGGTTCCTCCTGGTCCAAGGTGTGGTTCCTCCTGGTCCAAGGTGTGGTTCCTCATGGTCCAAAGTGTGGTCCAAGGTAAGGTTCCTCATGGTCCGAGGTAAGGTTCCTCCTGGTCCAAGGTAAGGTTCCTCCTGGTCCGAGGTAAGGTTCCTCCTGGTCCAAGGTAAGGTTTCCCTGGTCCGAGGTAAGGTTCCTCCTGGTCCAAGGTAAGGTTCCTCCTGGTCCAAGGTGTGGTTCCTCCTGGTCCAAGGTGTGGTTCCTCCTGGTCCAAGGTGTGGTTCCTCCTGGTCCGAGGTAAGGTTCCTCCTGGTCCAAGGTGTGGTTCCTTGTGGTCCAAGGTGTGGTTCCTCGTGGTCCGAGGTAAGGTTCCTCCTGGTCCAAGGTGTGGTTCCTCGTGGTCCAAGGTGTGGTTCCTCGTGGTCCACTCATGGTCCAAGGTAAGGTTCCTCATGGTCCGAGGTAAGGTTCCTCCTGGTCCAAGGTAAGGTTCCTCCTGGTCCGAGGTAAGGTTCCTCCTGGTCCGAGGTAAGGTTCCTCCTGGTCCAAGGTAAGGTTTCCCTGGTCCGAGGTAAGGTTCCTCCTGGTCCAAGGTAAGGTTCCTCCTGGTCCAAGGTGTGGTTCCTTGTCCAAGGTGTGGTTCCTCGTGGTCCAAGGTGTGGTTCCTCATGGTCCAAAGTGTGGTTCCTCATGGTCCAAGGTATGGTACGTGTGGAATGTAGGGCCTGACAAGAGACAAAGTATTGCCCTTCAGATGGAGCAAAATTCCTTTGTTCACATTGGCATGCACATAAAAGAACCTTGGACAGTCGGAATTTGAAATAGGAGTAGGCTTTAGCACCAGTGTCCAGGCAATATTTCTATCATATGCCAATCTCCATTAACCGAGGCGATGCTGAAAAGTAGGATGTTAAACTCCATTCCATGTAATCCTCTCTAAAGTCTACTAAATTGAATCGGACAAAAAACCGAGGCCCTGTGTACACATTGGTGTGCACATAAAAGATCCCTTGGCTGTTGGAATTCGATATAAGAGTAGGTCGTAGTGCTGCTGCCCGATCAAAATTTCACTCATAGCACACTGTATGGTGTATGCCCGTCTTCATTAGCCCAGTTTAGGAGCAGAAAAGTAGGACGTTAAAACCAATTCCATGTAATCCACTCTAAAGTCTACTAAAATTGTAGTCCAGAAATGACCTAGTTGTGTTGAGTGGTCGTTAAACCCCATCTCTCTCTCTCTTTCTCTACTAAAATTGATTATTTATCATTAAATTCTGTAAATATTAACAAACCCGAAGTTCCTTCAAATAAAATTAGAAAAAGTGATTTTGTAATAGCGGTAGACTACACTCCTGAGAAGACAGAAAGAGTTTGAAATGTTTGTTCCGTAAACTGTTTCGAATTGACATAGATATATGAAAAGCTTTCCGTATTATTTTGCGTGTGCAAAGACTGTGTGGGGCATTCTGAGGAGCGCTAGTCTGGGTGGTTCCATGTAGTCGAAGTACTAAAGATTCAATTTGTTTTGAAATAGGATCATCTATAGATTTCACTTGAGAAAGTGGTGGATCTTGCTTCTATATATATCAGAAGCAGGCCGTTGTGAAATATTCAAATATTCAAATCTGTTTAGAGATTCACTTTTTACAACATTGCAGTTTGAAAGGGTTTTGAAATGCACTCAAATAATATTCTTTATAAGTTCTATTTATTCAACTGTTGGTTCAGTAAAGTAGAACATTCAATCTAATTTTATTTCTATTTTTATCTATCTGATAATTGTGTGATACACGTTGATGTAGCAAAGCCAAAAATTCATTTTTGGGGGGGGGGGCCAGCTCCACGAAATTTGAACTAAGATAAAATCCAAAATTTAGCAATTTGATTGGATAATATAAGATTGATTTTAGTGCTTAGCCAATTAAAATTGAAGTATCCATACTAAAATTCGGATTTTATCTTCAGTTAAGATTTAGAGAAACAGGGCCCAGTTCATTTGCCTAGCCTATATTAAACCCCTCTCCCTGAGTGACCCTTATACGCAAGCGATTTATTGAAATAAAAATAAAACCATATGTTAGTCCCGAAATGAACTAGTTTGTGTTTAGTTGACGTTAAACCCCTCTGTGTGTAAGCGAATTATTGAAATAAAATTAAACCATATGTTAGTCCCGAAATGAACTAGTTTGTGTTTAGTTGACGTTAAACCCCATTTTTCTCTCTCTGTGTGTAATACAGGTCGATGTAGCGAAGCAAGCATTCCATTCTGAAGATGCCGTAGAAGATGACGAAGAAGACGATGAAGAACGAGAAGCGTCACCGAAAGCTGTTGGTCACAATATATTCATCCTCGCTCATCAACTTTCGCAACACAATAAAGAACTTTCGGAACTTCTAAAACCAAGTGGAACGGACTTGTATGGAGACCAAGCTTTAGAATTTTATGCCAAACACACAGCACAGATTGAAGTGAGTGGTAGAGATTTGAGTTCGTTTCTATAACCCATTTCAAACAAACACAGACCCCCGCCCCACACATCCCAACTCTCCAAACCCATTTCAAACAAACAGACCCAAGCCCCACACACCCCAACCCCCCAAACCTATTTCAAACAGCACAGGTTGAAGTGAGTGGTATAAATTTGATTTGGTTTCTATAACCCGTCTCAAACAATCAGGCAGGGCCCCCCCCCCCCCACCACAACCCCCTAAACCCCCAAACCCATTTCAAACAAACACAGACCCCCGCCCCACACACCCCAACCCCCCAAACCCATTTCAAACACACAACGACCCCCGCCCCACACACCCCAACCCCCCAAACCCATTTCAAACACACAACGACCCCCGCCCCACACACCCCAACTCCCCAAACCCATTTCAAACAAACACGGACCCCTGTTCCACACATCCTAACCCCCCAAACCCATTCCCAAAATGACCTAGTTTGTGGACATTAAATCCCATTTCTCTCTCTCTTGTTATGAACAAATTATAATGACCAAGGCCATTATGACCAAAGTGAATTATGGTTATTCTGACCACATCCCTTGGACCAGTAATGAAACTGAAATCAAACAATGGAGAAAATTGTCTTCCTTATTCCTGAAATCAGTATTTTTGGCTTTTTTGACCAAAGTGAATTTTGACTGTTTTGGGTTAAAGGGATTACGGCCACATCCATGAAAAAGTAATTATAATGAAAAGCATAGAAGGGAATATTTCTACAAATTTAGTATGATTTGATATATTGTAATGGATTGCCCGTATGGATCGTACTAAGTAACCTGTATTTTCTGTACAGGATGTGTTAATTAACACACTATCGCACAGTTTTTCACTCCTAGCCATGATGGAATCATCCTTCGTCAATTTCTCACCCCTGTTAATTAACACACCGTATCTGCAGAGTTTAACCAGGTTGGTTGTTATATACACTCTATAGTACAGATCACACTATAGCTACTTCTAGTTAAGTACCCTGTATTTTGGGCCATTTTGACCAAAGTGAATATTGGGGAGTTGAATGGTTACCATGTGCCAACTCACATGGTTTTGATTCCCTGGATGAACGCAAGGTTTGGATCCTCTGGCTTCCTCCCACTGTTAAGGAACCCTATGTAAGAGCAAATTATTGGGTAAAAATTGAACCATATTATGTTATTCCCAAAATGAATTGGTTTATGTCAGTGGACATAAAACCCCATTTCACACACTCTCTCTCTCTCTCTCTCTCTCTTGCTCTCTCTCTCTCTCTCTCTCTCTCCAAAGTGAATATTGGCCATTTGAAGCAATAATGGAAATGGATAGATAAATATTTTGTAAAGTTTGTATGATTGGATATATATATTATAGATTGCCCGTATGGATCGTACGATGGAGAGAATTGTCTTCCCTATCCCTGAAATCTGTGAATATGTGACGGAGGAGACGATGGTGAAAGTCTACCAATCAGCAGAAAGAGATGAACAGGGGAGTAAGGTGGCCGATTTCTTTGATCGTCATGAAGATATACTCAGAGAGATGCAGTGGCAGAAAAAATTACGAGGTTAGTTCTTTTTTCGATCTGGCAAGGGACAACATGTGTAGTCTTTCGGATGGGATGAAAAAAACAAAGTGATATAGTGTGATATAGCATACTGTAATTAACCTGAGTTGGTGCAGACCATTAAACCTCATTCATTTTCTGGCTTCCTCCCACTACTAATGACCCGTATGGGCAAGCAAATTATTGAAATTATGGTAGTCCCGAAATGACCTAGTCTGTGTCGAGTGGACATTAAACCCTCTCTCTCTCTCTCACCCTCCTCTCTCTCTCTCTCTCTCTCTCTCTCTCTCTCTCTCTCTCTCTCTCTCTATCTCTACACTGACAAGTCTATAATCAACTCCCTTGACTATTGGTTGGGCAAGATACTGAGTGAATTAGAGCGATCAACATCAAAACATGACCTAGTTGTTCCAAAAACGTTTGGGGGGTTGGGATGGCCTAGTGGTCTAGAGTGCCACCTCTGGCTTGCGGCATGGAGATATAGGGGCGCCTTCTCAACCTCGTGGGTTTCCTCCAGGCATTCCGGTTTCTCCCACTGCTAAACACTCCTATGTGCAAGTGAATTGTTAAAATAAAATAAAACCAAATGTTAGTCCAAAAATGACCTAGTTGTGTTGAGTGGACGTTAAACCCCATTTCTCTCTCTCTCTCTCTATATATATAACGACCTTCGGTTAACGGGTTCTGTGGTTCGAGCCCTGGTGTGAGCATATGTGGCATGGAGATAGGGGCACCTTCTCAACCTCATGGGTTTCCTCCCACTACTAAAGACCGCTACGCGCAACAAATTATTGAAATTAAATTTTAAAAAAACATATGTTAGTTCCGAAATGACCTAGTTTTGTTGAGTGGATGTTAAACCCTATTTCTCTCTCTCTTTCTCTCTCTTTCTCTCTCTCTCTCTCTCTCTCTCTATTTGACAGGGTAATATGCTGATTATTTTGTTTTACTTTTAATTATTCAGAAATGTAAATAGTCGTACTTTTTATTTTCAGCCAATCCGTTGTTATTTTGGTTCAGTAGTCACATGTTACTGTGGGGGAGCATGTCCTTTAATTTTACTGTGATAATTAATTTATTAGTGGCCTTGTTTTATCCTTTTGATGATTCTAAAAAAGGTGAGTTTCGATACCTATGTACGTCTTTCTTGTGGTGCGCGGAAAAAAAGTCACAGTAAAAAAAGTCACAAATTTGCCTACACTGATCAGCAGTGAATATTCGCTAGGCCACTACAGTCACTGATCATGATAAGGATGACATCAATGCAACGCAGGGCTGGCCACGAATAAATCGATGGCGAGCAGATGACTGCTCACGCAAATATAGGTTTGGGCGAGCAAAAAATATTGCTCACGCAAAATCTTGAGCAATAAACTGATTATTTTTACAGATTTTTCTTAAAATTCTGCGCGAGCAACGAACTGCTCGCGTAAATGTACATTTACAAGAGCACAGCGCGAGTCTGAGCAACTGCTCGCGTCTCGTGGCAAGCCCTGCAACGTAATGAGCCAAAAATATTTAACTTTTTTCCTCCGACAAATTTAATCTTTTTGGTAGGCCTCTACAATCACTGATAAGGATGACATCGATGCAACTTTATGAACCCCAAATATTAACTTTTTTCCTCCGACAAATTAAATTCTAAAACATTTTTTTTTATGTATTTGAAAAAGAAATAAAGACATTGAACATATTTGTAGGTAAATATTATTTCCAAATGAGTAAAGGCCCCATGGTGCATTTTAGACACTTCTATTATAATCTTTATAAGACATATAGAAATAGATTGCACTAAAAATAAACACACTTTATGGATATACTACTTCTGAATTTTATTAACTTGATGCCGATACCTGTATGTGTATTGAAACTAGGGCTGCAACGATTCATCGATGAATCGATGAACCGCGATGTTTAAAAAATCCACGATGCACGATATATACAATGGTCGCATCGCGATTTGTTATCCAAATAATAATTTTACAAAAATAGACTGATATTCTGACAGGACTTGCTTTTTTACCGCTGGCTGAATAACTGGGCCGCTTATATCAATATGACCGATCGCCTCTCGCTGCAGCAACATGGCTGCACAGATGAATTATTATGTTTATTCGGTAAATCACGGACCTTATAAAGGATAATTCTTGTTTCCATGGATGATAATTGTGTCATCTTCTTGGTGAAAATACCTTGACAACTTCATATCTCATCTAAACTCGCCTACAGAGATCTCTTTCGTCGCAGCAAAAATGGCTGCATTTTTATTGTTTTAGACTTGTAATGAATACACCAAATTGAAGTCGCACAATCGACAAAAGCAATATTGAGATGAATGAGATCGAAATCCCCCTTAACATAAGTCACATAAAAAATATGGAATTTTTAGTATTTTCTGTTAAGAATGACAGCAAATAAATCTGGTCAGTTGACCAAGCTAGAAAACACCACATTTATATAAAGTAAATCATACAAGCAGACCTTTGAATTTTCACAGAGTTAGACTGTCAAAATTTAACAGCATGTTTTATATTTATTTTCTATATCGGGATAAAAATCGTATCGTAGGCAATGAATCATGATGCGCATCGTATCGTGACCTGGCGTATCGTTGCAGCCCAAATTGAAACGTAGCATGTTAATAAAATTCAGAAGTAGTATATCCATAAAGTGTGTTTATTTTTACTTCTGTTATGTTCGTCACCATTAAAAAATTGAATTGAATGAACTTATGTATAGTCAGTACATGAAGAAACACTATATTTTGTTTTGGTTTTTTTATTTCAAGAATTGGATCCTCGACTTTCGACGTTAGTGTGGACGGCCATGTTGGTTTCCTTGGCGATAGTGATAACGTTGCCAAGTCCTGGTGTAATCAGAGTGCTGATATTGTCCACTATATTAAGGTTGATATTTTCGGTTGGTCTTGAACCAACTTTGTGGCTTCTTGGCGTATTAAATGTAAGTTATATGTAGATTAATTAAAGCCGTCGTCTTTTGATATTTTTGATTGAGTCTGAACCAACCTTGTGACTATTCATGGTTTATTTCATATAAGTTATGTAGCTAAAGATGTTACTGAATAACAGATTATTTAAATTAGCAATAGGAATAAATTACCAGATACAATTATTTCACTGATATGTGGAACTAAAATTTTATCGATCTATGCTGTTCAAGTCTAACAAGACGCTACTATCTTTTATTGGTGGGGGGGTGGCCTAAAGAAAGACCTACAATAGGCAGATTTAGTTCTTGCATAATGTTTTCTTATAGCGATAATTTCATATTGTCAAAGAAAATCAATACATAATTATTTCTATGTCTTTTGCCCAATAGGTTGTCAATTCACTATTATACATTCAAAGGCATTATTTCCCACCCTTAAACATCAATGACACAGGATATAATAACACATTTAACTCCGTTGTTTTTCCATTTCCCCCATGGAATCGCTATCTTCAAACGTTTGAATTTGAAGTTGACAATGATATATTTGCCAATTTCTCAAATGGCAATAGTAAATTATAGTATTAATAGGATTATTCTTTAACAAGGTAGGACTGTTTATAGATACCATTTAGTTTAAGGCTTTATTTTAATACATTTTGAAAAATATAGCTTAAAAATATGAAATTGCAGCTTTAATTAGATGTTAAATAATCAATCTAAGTACCTATACCCTGTGCACATGATAAATTTGATATTTCAGTGAAGATGAATACAACGCGTCTAGACTTAAATTTAATGCCGCTGATTATAACAATAATAATAATAATCGCGTCATTTTACAAGGATAGCAAATTAGGCCTGAGGCCTTTTACCAATTTGGCCCTTGGCACAGATCGTGCAAATGATTTCGATCATTACTACAGGAAGAAACTGAAGAACTCGGGGGGAAACCTGCCTGATCGGACGGGAGACCGAATACTCCTCTCACTTACAACGATAAAGTTCTTGCCCTGAGCTGGGATTGAACCCTCGTTGCATTGGTGAGAAGCCCGTTCTCTATCGCCACGGCTATCCGACCAGTTTAAGTATCATTCGGACAGTGTCTTAATATTCACAGCTAATCCACGCTACAATTTATTATCATTTGGACAATATCTTATAATCCGCGCTGAATTGTACCAAGTACTACTGATTTTTTACTTTTAATAGTTTGAATTTATAAATCTGCCATTTATTCTAGAAGAATTCGCCTAATCGTATCCGTAGAGATTTTTACATTATCGAAATACTTTACTTTTAATTTGTTTCATTTTGAATATTTGTGATCGTTTTTTGTCATGTTTTTACCATTTGTGTATCGTAAAGTGCCTTTGAGCATTCTCTGTGGAAATGGCACCATATAAAAATTCGTAAAAATAATACTGAAATACCGTAATAGAGATCTGGGCCCTGTTTCTCAAAATCTTAACTAAAGATAAAAATCCAAATTTTACTAGATACTTCAATTTTGATTGGCTAAGCACCAAAATCGATCTAATATTTTCCAATCAAAAGACTAAAATTTGGATTTTATCTGAGTTCGAATTTTGTGAAACAGGCCCCTGTTAATCTGTTAAATATTTCAGGTTATCAACAAGGCGATATTTTTAACAAGTTTGATGGGTAATCGTGGGACGTTCACCAAACCAATTCGTCACATCATCACCGACTTTGAGTTCATGTATGACAGTTTGTATCTAACGTTGTGTATGCTGGGATTATGTGTTCATGAATTCTTCTACAGTTTACTGGTACGTTATTATATATTTGGAGGGGGGGGGGAAGATGGCTGAATTGATAGGGTACGCCCGCTGTATCATAAAACCTGTCATTGAGTCAACTGACGTGGTTTTAAATCCCTGGTTGTATGTGGCAAGGACTAGGGCCGCCTGTGAAACCCCTAGGCGCAAGCAAATTATTGAAATAAAATTAAACCATATGTTAGTCCCGAAATGATCTAGTCTGTGTCTGTCAAGTGGATTTTAAACCCCATTTCTCTCTCTCTCTCACTCTCTATTTTATATTTGGGTGCTGGGATGGCTAAGTTATTGAAATAAAATTAAACCATATGTTAGTCCCGAAATGATCTAGTCTGTGTCTGTCAAGTGGATTTTAAACCCCATTTCTCTCTCTCTCTCTCACTCTCTATTTTATATTTGGGTGCTGGGATGGCTAAGTCCATGAAGTGCTGATTCCCAAAGATATAGGTTTGGGGTTCGATCCTGCCATTGGCCCAAATGGTGGTTTACCCTTGTCAGTGGTGCACGACGGAGGGCCTGGCAAGGTGAGCATCTAGTCGAACGGGTATGACTCAGTGCATGGGGTGCTGATTCACTAACCAGGAGGTCTGGGGTTCGATCTTCAGTTTTTTCTAGGGTGGTTTACAATTTCCCTCATAGCACACTGTATGGTGTATGCCCGTCTTCAATTAGCCCAGGTTAGGTGCATAATAGTAGGACATTAAACCCCATTTCATTCATTCATTCCTTTGTCAAAGGTGCGCGACGGAGGGTCCGGCAAGGACATTGTCTAGTCTTATGGGTGGGGCAAAACATGTACATTTTACAGTTAGAACCTTTAACAGATTGAATTAGATTGCTGTCTAGGAGAATTTACATCCTTTCTAACCTTAAATCATTCGTGTATCAGTTGTAATCTTGAGTTCTTTGTGTATCATTTGTTATCTTTAATCAATTGTGTAAACTTGAATCATTTGTATTCTTGAATCCTTCGTCTATCATTTTGTAATCTAGAATCATTTGTTTTTTGAATCCTTTGTTTATCATTTTGTAATCTTGAATCACTTGTGTAATCTTTAACCCTTCGTCTATCATTTGTAAATCATTTTTGTAACCTTGAACACAGGTTTTTTTTATCTTGGATTTTAAACCCTATGGATCTGGTTGTTTCTTTCAGCTGTTGGATGTCGTTTATCGAGAAGAAACATTGGTTAATGTGATTCGTTCCGTGACGAGAAATGGCCGATCTATCATCATGACGGCTGTCCTGGCTGTTATTCTGATTTATCTCTTCTCCATCATAGGCTTTATCTTCTTCCAAGATGACTTTCTCATGGAGGTGGAATCTCTTGACATTCAACAAATTGCAAGTTAGTATTATTTTAACACATGACACAATTATATGGAATACAAGTTACTTATAGAGTTTATTTCAGAGACCTAGTTTGTGTCAAGTGGACGTTTAACCTCATTTCTCTCTCCTCGAATCAGGCGATGAGTCACAATGGCTCAAGGAGTAAAGCGCTGATCAGGGTACAGGGCTCGATCCCAGTCGGGTGTAGCCCCAGGCAGGGTAAGCTTACTCTTCCGGACACCTGTTACCACTGCTTGTGGTGTATTTTTGTACACGAGGAGCAGTCCATTTGCTGATTACACTATTTTGCTTGAATACACTATTTTGCCTATAACGTTTTTTAGGACTTCGAATTCTGTCTTACGGTTTGAATTGTTCGTACTTGGTTTTTATTTTATTTAGAAAGTTCCCCAGAACTTGTCAGTGGGTGCACGATAGAAGAGTCTGACATAGACAGTGTCCAGTCATTCGAAAGGAACAAAAAACAGGTTCTGTGCACCTGTTCGCCTGTACACAAAAGACTGTTGGAATTCAAAATTGGAGTATACTGTAGTGCCACTTAAATTTTCAATATATTCTTTTTTGTATTATCTAGGTTTGAAGTTGAGAGTTGACTTAAAATTTGGAGGCTTTTTTCAACTAAAATATAACCGTTTACAAAACCTTTTTTGTTTTAATGTATCAAATTCATCAATAAGAAACTATCCCCGGTTGTATGTGGCAAGGTTTTCTCTGAGTCCTTCGGTTTCTTCCCACTGCTAAAGACCCTTCGCGCAAGTGAATTATTGAAATAAACTTAAAAACCATATGTTAGTCCCGAAATAACATAGTTGGTGTCGAGCGTAGTTAAACCCCATTTCTCTCTCTCTCTCTATCTCTTTATCTCTCTCTTTGAACTACATGTATTATAGCAAGAACAACCAGTAAGTATGTTGAGTATATTATTAACTTATGTCTGAGAATGCTTTGGGAACTCGGGGCGAGCTTTCAGACTGTTTTTGAATGTTCGTTCCTCAATCAATATTGATGTTGATTTATTTTGTTAAAGATTGCATTATGTATGATTTATCAAATGTTTCAGATGATTCGACAGGGTCGTGTCCCACTGATGGTAATTGTTCTAACACACAGTCTATAGTCAGTCAATTTCTTCACATGGAACAAGGTAATTTTATTATTCTAGGGTCGGGTGTTCGATCCCTGCATTGTCTGAGAAAGTTCCTCCAAACTTTCCTGTGTGGTTCTCCCTTGTCAGTGAGAACTCCTGTACACATTGGCCTGCATGTAAAAGATCCCTTGGCCGCAGTCTGTGCAAAATTTCCCTCATAGCACACTGCATGGCGTATGCCCGTCTTCATTAGCTTCGGTTTAGGAGGAAAACAGTAGGACGTTAAACCCCTTTTCATTTCAATTTTATTACTCTATAGACTATTTATTATTGTTGTGTACACAATGGTGTGCCCTGGCACATTAAAAGAACCCTTGACAGTTGGTATTTAAATGCTGCACAGGCAAAATACCATTATTATTTTAGAGATTGTTCATTATATTTTGTAAGAGACAAATTATTATTATAGAGACTGTTTATTATTGCAGAGGCTGTTTATTATTGTAGAGACTGTTTATTATTACAGAGACCGGAATCGGACAACCAGAGGAAGAAGATAAACAAAGAGCTTGTGATTCTCTGATCATGTGTATATTAACATCATTGAATCAAGGTTTACGTAATGGAGGAGGTATCGGAGATGTCTTACGTAAACCAAGCAGCAAGGTAAAAAAATTTTTTATGTAATTCGAAGTCGCTGATTGTCATTTGAAGGATTTTAAACCCGTGATAATACGAGGGGATCACAGTGGGTGAGAAGCTGGTCGCTAGCCTGGAGGTCGTGTGATCCATCCCTGTAATGGCTGAGAAATTTCATCCAGATTTTCTGGCGTGGTTTCCCCTATTGGCTGAGAAAATTTATCCAGATTTTCTGGCGTGGTTTCCCTTTGTCAAGAACAGCTGTATTCGTTCGGATGGGACATAAAACCGAGGTCCCATGTACACATTGGCATGCATGTAGAAGATCGGGTGGCAGTTGGAATTCGATATGAGAGTAGACAGTATTGCCGCTGCCTGGGAAAAACTTCCCTCATAGCACACTGTATATCATACGCACGTCTTCGTTAGCCCAGTTTAGGAGCAGAACAGTAGGACGTTAAACCCTGTTTCATTTCACTGGACACAAAGCTGTTTATTAATGAGCAACATTTCCACCTAACTTTTCTAGTCATTATCAAGCCATGATTATGATGGAGACGAGAAAATTCTGATAGAAACGTCGCTCAGTTATTGTATTCCATAGAAATGTTACCTATGTTCATTTCAGGAGCTGGGGGGCTGGATGGTCGAATGGTTAGCACGTGCATGCTGTATCATAAAGCCTGTCATTGAGTAAACTGGCATTGTAGGTGACAAGGAGTAGGGTCGCCTGTCCAACCTTGTGGGTTCACTCCTGGTCCTCAGGTTTCGTCCCACTGCTTTAAAGACCCCTACGCGCAAGCAAATAATTGAACTAATATTAAACCATATGTTAGTCCCTAAATGACCTAGTTTTTGTCAGGTGAATGTTAAACCCAAATTTTCTCGCTCTCTCTCTCCATATTTTGTGTCGAGTCAAGTGGAGGTTAAACCCATTTTCTCTCTCTCTCTCTCTCTCCATAGTTTGTGTGGAGTGGATGTTAAACCCAATTTCTCTCTCCATAGAAATGTTATGTTTGTTTTATTTCAGGAACCATTGTTTGTGATGAGGGTTGTCTATGATCTGTTATTCTTCTTCATCATCATCATTATTGTGCTTAATCTCATCTTTGGTGTCATCATTGACACATTCGCTGATCTCAGAAGTGAAAAACAACAGAAAGAGGAAATATTAAAGAATTCATGTTTTATTTGCGGTGAGATGAACTTTTTGATTTCTTTAAATTTAAATTAGATTGATTTTATGTAACCAATAGAAATGGCTGCTAACTGCTCTATAAAAATATAGCATGGCTCCCTACACCTTTATGAAAATAAAAAATGGCACCCAACAGCCTTGTGAAAAAATAAACCCTACACCTTTATGAAAATATAAAAGATGCTCCAACAGCCTTGTGAAAATATACAGTGGCTCTCAACAGCCTTGTGAAAATAAAAAATTGTCCCCAACAACTTTATGAAATTGTTCCTTACAGCTTTGTGAAAATTTCAAATCGTTCCATATAGCCATGTGAAAATATCAAATAGTTCTAACAGCCTTGTGAAAATATAAACTGGCTCCCTACACCTTTATGAAAATATAAAAGATGCTCCAACAGCTTTGTGAAAATATAAAATGGCTCCCAACAACATGAAAATATCATATAGCTCCCATCACCCACATAAAAATACGAAATGGCTCCCAACACCCGTATGAAAATACGAAATGGCCCCCAACAGCCTTGTGAAAATATAAAGTGGCTACCTATAGCCCTGTGAAAATATAACATGGCTCATCCCAACAACATTATGAACAATCCAATGACTCCCAATAGCCCTGTGAAAAAATGAACAGTGAGTCAAGTATCCTACTCCATTTGACAATAAATGGATATAATGTGTAAATTATATTCTCCATGCCAGTTTTTTTGTATTTTACAGGTTTGGAGCGATCGGCGTTCGACAATCGTACCGTATCATTTGAAGAACATGTTCAATCGGAACACAACATGTGGCATTATTTATATTTTATTGTATTGGTTAATGTAAAAGATCCAACAGAGTTTACCGGACCGGAGAGCTATGTTTATTCCATGATTAAGGTTCGTAATTTCATTAGGGTCTTGGGATGAGAGAGAACCAAACTAGGTCATTTTGGGACTAACATATTGCAAGTAGCAGTTGTAGGAAACCTGAGTCTTTTAGTAGCTGTAGGAAACCTGAGTCTTTTAGCAGTTGTAGGAAACCGGAGGACCCAGAGAAAAACCCATGTGGTTGGACAGTCGACCCTGTTCCTTGTCACATACGAGCTGGGAATTGAGTTCACTCGCCACCTGACTCAATGACAGACCTTATGCTCTAAAGTGATCACGTTCAGACGGTTTGGACTCTTTAGTCCCTGAGGTCTAAGTCAAGGAGATGTATAAGTAGTAGACCTGGAAATGAACAAATGCTTTCAATGCAAAGGATGGTATTAGAAATTTGTACCCCGACTCAAATGGAAAAAAAAAAAAATTGGTGGTTTCAATGCAATTTATAATGCTATTTTCAGATTCTAACCTTCACTTCTTAATATTCAGGGGGGTTGGTTGGCTGAATGGTTAGCGTGGGTGCTGTATCTTAAAGTCTGTCATTGAGTTAACTGGCTTGGTTTCGAATCCCCGGTTGTATGTGGCAAGGAGTAGGGTCCCCTGTCCAACTTTGTGTGTTTTCTCTAGGTCCTCCGGTTTCCTTCTAAAGCTAAAGACCCAACAAGCGAATTATTGAAATAAAACAACAACATAATATGTTGTCCCGAAATAGTTTGTGTCGAGTAGACGTTCAACCCCATTTCTCTCTCTCTCTCTCTCTCACTTAATCAAATAACTTAACCAGTGTCAAACGTACACAGCCCACAGTTTCTCGAAGTGACAACCCCCCACCCCACACCTCTCCCCCAATGAAATAGAGGTTGGGGTTTTGTGTTCCCATTGGATCTTGTTCAGCGATCGCCATGTGCTCGGAGTTCCGTTAAAACTAGCAATAGCTGTGGTGCTATTGTCGCTAATCTCCCATGAATATAACTAAAGCCAGGCTGACACTTGCACGACTTTTGGCCAAGATTTTGTCATGTCCATCAGTGTCCACATTGACACGAACTGGCACGACGAGGTTACGCATAGTTTGCGCATTGTTTACGCAATTCCCACATCGGCACGACGAGTTTGCGCATAGTTTGCGCATTGTTTACGCAATTCCCACATCGGCACGACGAGTTTGTGCAAATCAAAGGTGTCATGCCGACTCGAGTCGTGCCAGTGTCAGTCTGGCTTTACTCTTTACCGTCAGAACTGTCTCAAAATTCGTTGCATTTCCCAGAATTATATATGTCTATTGGTAATATTTTCGGTTGAATTATTTTTTTGCAGGAGAAAAAGTTGGAATGGTTCCCTCGTATGTGTGCCATGTCGCTGACGGCAGAAGAAAGTGAAGGTGAAACTAACGAGTTGCGTAATTTACAGGCCCAACTAGATGGTACCAATAAATTAATACAGAATTTATCTTCTCAGCTCAATGATCTGAAAGATCAGGTAAGTCGGTCAATCAGTTGGTTTTAGAATGAATGAATGAAATGGGGTTTAACGTCCTACTGTTATGCACTTAACCTGAGCTAATTGAAGACGGGCATACGCCATACAGTGTGCTATGAGGGTAACTTTGCCCGGGCAGCGGCGCTACGGCCTACTCTTATATCGAATTCCAACTGCCAAGGGATCTTTTACGTGCACTCCAATGTGTACACGGGAGCTCAGTTTTTCGTCCCATCCGAACGACTAGGCAGCTGTCCTTGCCAGGCCCTCCTTCTGCATCACTGACAAGGGGAAATCACGTCGGAAAATCGAGATGAACTATCTCGGCCAATGCAGGGATCGAACACCCGACCTCCAGGCTAGCGAACCAGCGCCTTATCCACTAAGCCACCGTGATCCCCAGTTGGTTTTAGGAGCCATAGTGGCTTATTGGGTAGGACGCTGGCTCGCTAGCCTGGAGGTCGCAGGTTGGTTGAGAAGGTTCATGAGGATTTTCGAGCCTGGTTTCACATTGTCAGTGGTTCGACCCTAGGAGACAAAAATCCTCAAGATTTTCTAGCCTGGTTTTGACTTGTCAGATGTGCAGGATGAGCTGGAATTCTCTGGTCAGTAGTACGTGTAGGATGTCGTTCGGCTTGTATTTCCTTGTCAGGTGCAAGATATCGTTCGGCTGGTAATGGCATTTCCAGAACATTGTCTAACTTGGTTTCGTGTACTGGACTCCCGGTGGCTCAGTGGGTAGATCAGAGTGGTGCACAGTGCCTGAGAAATTCACCTGGATTTTCTGGCGTGGTTACCTCTTGTCAGTGTCAGTGATGCAGGAAGGAGGGCCTATGATTAACGGATCAGTGTTGATATTTCTACATGTTTACCCCAAGTTCCGTGCATCACATGCACAAAACTTGAGGTAACAAACCGCTTCATTGGTGAATTCCTCACATCAGCCAGAACGCGTGTAATATAACAACTTTTCCAGATCCTAGTGTATTAAAGACAAATAAAACGAAATTTTGAACTATTTAAAAAAAAAAACGAATCGAAATAGGATATGTGTTTTAATCAGATTGATTTTAGGTTTTAGGATGTTACTTGTTTTTTTTCCTATTTGATTCATTTTTATTTTTATTTTACATAGATGACAGAACAACGAAAACAGAAACAGAGAATGGGATTATTACAGAATCCTACATTTCCCATGAACCATCAGAGTTTATAGATAAAATTAGCTCGTGTGTGTATATTAGTAGGTGGCGCCCGGATTTTCCAGAATGACGGGATGGAATGCTGAACAAAATCGAAAGAAATTCTGGAATCATAGTACGGTATCGATCAGAAAGTGAGAGAATTGGGTCATGGAAATGGAACTGTTGAATTATTTTAGACCCCATCCAAGAACGGAGGGATTGAATGCTGAACAAAATCAAGAAATAAAAATGGAGTCAAAGTATCGATGAGAAAATTGGCTAATAGAAATTTAACTTTTGAAATATTTAGGGGCCTCATGCAAGAACGGAGGGATTGAATGCTGAACAAAATCAAGAAATAAAAATGGAGTCAAAGTATCGATGAGAAAATTGGCTAATAGAAATTTAACTTTTGAAATATTTAGGGGCCTCATGCAAGAACGGAGGGATTGAATGCTGAACAAAATCAAGAAATAAAAATGGAGTCAAAGTATCGATGAGAAAATTGGCTAATAGAAATTTAACTTTTGAAATAGTTAGAATGTGATGACTAGTTTGATCCAGTGCCATAAATATTTTTATATATTGTTAAACCAGATTACAGTTGCATGGCCAGTGTTCGTGTTAACCACAAGACTTTTTTACGGAGATTTGTAACCCACCCTACCTCTACTAAAGCTTTAACATATTTTGGACTGTGTTGATGAAATATGTCAAAAATGAGCAAAATTAATGTAAAAGTTGAATTGAGCAAATAATTCTTTGGTGCCTGTTGCCCCCCGAACATCGCAAAATTGATAATTGTGAATATACTTTGTAGATATGTACAGTATGTATGTAGATATCTGGGTGGTGTTTTGGTGCGATGCGATTCACCTCCCGAGACTGGCTGGTAGTTTAAAATGATTGCAGGAGGACAACACCACACATTAACAAAACTCTGCAGACAACGGGACAAGCAAAACTATCAAATCAATTGAATTCATCCAAAGGATGTAGCCAAAAGCGCCCACCGACGCCCAAATTGACAGTCGTGGTCCTGTAGTAAAAAAAACCCCAAAAATGTAACCTTATTTTTAAAAAAAAACGAGTAAATTAATTTGGATTCTTTATGTGTAAAAATAAAAAGACTTGAATGTTAATTTATGAATTGAAGACAAATTCAAATAATTGCAAATATTATCTAGCACATACATGTACCTGACCAGCTGGGAAACTGTTGAGTTGAAATAAGAACCTTAATGTACATAGTAATGTATTTACATATCTATATCTTAAAATATATATCATAGATCTGAATTAATCAAAATCTCTATTTCACGCTCACTTAAGTCACGGCCCACACCGCCACGACTTGATCCCAGCCCCCCCCCCACCCCTCAGACTTGAAAATTTTTGTTTGCGATTATATTGGCGATTTAGACCTGTTATTTTGGAATTTACCTTTCAGAAATACGTCAGAATGAACCAAATTGAATCTAATTTACCAAATTATCGGTTGAGCGCAATTAGTTAAGCAATTATCAAACCTAGACCCACCCTGGAAAAAAATCCTGGATCCGCACCTGCAGACTCTACCCAACCCCACGTCTTCTCTCAGATAATCAGTGTAGTGTGGACAATCCCACGATTCAATCTATTTCTGACGGCCAGACTGAGCATGTTCAATCGTAGTCGTATGCAGTTGGATGCAGTCGTAACCTATCGTCTTTGTATGGACACTCACACAACACGATCAATTGTCTTACTGTAGTTTAGCCAATCAGAGAGTAGCATTTAGTCATGTGCTCCTTGTTTTCCGGGGAAAATTCAAGATGCTTCCGAATGGCGTAACTCACGACGCATGATCTGTGATAGTGGGGCTTGTGTGGACTGGTACTGTCGTAGGCAAGTGAAGTAATGACGCGATGCAATTATTTTCTTTACATCTTCCCAAGACGCCGAGTCCTCTGGGGTTGTGTGTAATCGTATGGGCCGGGCTTAAAACAAACATTATTATTCCTATCATATTCATGTATCTGTTCATTAGAAGCTATTTTATACAAATAACGTTACTGTCCAGTTTTAACTTATTAAAGATCCTTTGACGGCTGGAATTTGTGATGTAAGAGTAGGCCGTAGTGCCACTGCCCGGGCCAAAATTTCACTTATAGCACAATGTATGGTGTATGCCCTTATTCATTGTCCCCTGCCTTTCGAAGATATATTACACTGGTTAATCATTCTACCAACATAATGTAGATATATTACACTGGTTAATCATTCTAACAACATAGTGTAGATATACAACACTGGTTAATCATTCTGACAACATAGTGTAGATATACAACACTGGTTAATCATTCTAACAACATAATGTAGATATATTAGACTGGTAAATCATTCTAACAACATAGTGTAGATATATTACACTGGTTAATCATTCTAACAACATAGTGTAGATATATTAGACTGGTTAATCATTCTAACAACATAGTGTAGATATATTAGACTGGTTAATCGTTCTGACAACATATTGTATATATATCAATCGTATCAAATACCACCAGACATTTTTGATTTGTGTCCAAAAAAAACTTCTAGAATATAAATATTTTGATTTATGTCCAAAAAAAACTTCTAGAATATAAATATTTTGTATTTTGTCCTTCTTATTAATATATTAGATGTTAATATTTAAAAGATTTATTTATGTTAAATTTTAGGATTAGTTTTCTTGAAATTGATCCAACATTTGTTTATTCATGTACATCATTATTACACCCACACCACCCCACCCTTACTGCCCAGGGCCCTGTTTCACGGAATCTTTACTAAAGATAAAATCCTAATTTTGGTAGATACTTCAATTTTGATTGGCTAAGCACTAAAATCAATCTAATATTATCCAATCAAATTACTAAAATTTGGATTTTTATCTTAGTTAAAATGTGGTGAAACAGGGCCCAGTCCATTTTACGGAAGTTATACTCCTTACTTCAATGAGGTACAGTTCCTTTATTCGCCAGGATGTTCCTGTGTACTTAAAGGGACAATAACACTCTTGCTGGCTTGATAGGTCCAAAACAAAAAAAATAGCCTTATTCTAACTACTAGATGTTTCAGTGTCCTACCTGCTGTGTAAATTAATTGAAATATTGTAAAATAGTACAATTTGTTGACCAGAATAATGATTTGGGACATATTATTATTATTTAGTAACAACAAGAGTGTTATTTGCCATTTAATACTGTACAGGTTGTTACATATATATATATATATATATAGCCCTACCAAACAAAGTTATTTTATAGATTATATGATATATTTTTTCTTTGCCTAGCCATGGACCTTATTACGTATTATATGGTCCATGGCAAAAGACATTTCCAACAAAGCTGTAATATATATATTATATATTCAAATTTCATTTTATAATTGTCTTCTGTAGAGTGGGCATTACACAAGAAACTATTAGTCAAGACTTTTTGATTCTATTATATATATAGATATACATATATACCCCTTTCGATGCCAAAATAAAACAAGTTTGGCTGATCAGGCTGTATGCTAAAGAATATACTGAAGATCTGTCTAATATAAGTTTTGCTGATCAGGCTGTATGTTAATTCAGGTCTAGAAATTAGTTTAAACAATATTTTATTCAATAAACTGAAATGGCCTTTATAAGTTTTCTCTGGTCTAGAAATTTGTCATTTTTTGCAAGAAAGTTTTTCAGACCAGGCTGTATGTTAAATTGTTAATTAAAACATAAGTTTTGCTGATCAGGCTGTATGATAATTAAAATAAGTTTTTCAGACCAGGATGTATGCTAAATAATACAAGTTATGTTGACCTGGCTGTATTTCAATTAATATAAGTTTTGCTGACCAGGCTGTATGTTAATTAAAATAAGTTTTGCTGATCAGGCTGTATGATAATTAAAATAAGTTTTGCTCATCAGGCTGTATGTTAATTAATATAAGTTAAGCTGATAAATAATATAAGTTTTGCTGTTAATTAATATATAAGTTCTGATGATGCAAGCTGTATGTTAATTAATTGTAATTGTATGTTAAATAATTAATATTGATTATAAATAAGTGTTGTTAATTTTAGCTGTTAAATAATTTATCTTGACATTAATTATACATTTTATAAAGTTATCTCGATTAAAGTCCATTTTATACTTGTAAATTACTTCTTCTTCAGAGCGAGAGAGAGAGAGTGGGAGAGAGGGAGACTTATACCTCAGAGAGAGAGAGAGAGAGTTGAGGGAGGGGGGGGAAGAGAGAGAGACTTATACCTCTAAATTACTTCTAAGTCAGAGAGAGAGAGAGAGAGAGAGAGTTGGAGAGAGAAAGAGAGAGACTTATACTTCTAAATTTCTTCTACTTCAGAGAGAGAGAGAGAGAGATTTGGGGGGGGGGGGAGAGAGAGAGATTTATACTTCTGAATTTCTTCTACTTCAAAAAGAGAAAGAGAGTTGGGAAGAGAAAGAGAGACTTATACTTCTGAATTTCTTCTACTTCAAAAAGAGAGAGAGAGAGTTGGGGAGAGAAAGAGAGACTTATACTTCTAAATTACTTCTACTTCAGAGAGAGAGAGAGAGAGAGAGTTGGGGAGAGAAAGAGAGACTTATACTTCTAAATTTCTTCTACTTAGAGCGATAGAGAGAGGGAGAGAGTGGGGGGGGGAGAAAGAGAGACTTATACTTCTAAATTACTTCTACTTCAGAGAGAGAGAGAGAGAGAGGGGGGGAGAGAGAGAGAGTTGGGCAGAGAAAGAGAGACTTATACTTCTAAATTTCTTCTACTTCAAAGAGGTTTTTATACTTCTAAATTACTTCTTCGTCAGAGCGATAGGGAGGGAGAGAGTTGGTGGGGGAGAAGAGAGAGAGACTTATACTTCTAAATTACTTCTTCAGAGAGTGGGAGAGAGAGAGAATCTTATACTTCTACTTCAGAGAGAGAGAAAGGGGGAGAGATGGGCAGAGAGACTTATACTTCTAAATTACTTATACTTCAGAGCGATAGAGAGAGGGAGAGATTTATACTTCTAAATTACTTCTACTTCAGAGAGAGAGAGAGAGGGAGAGATTTATACTTCTAAATTACTTCTACTTCAGAGAGAGAGAGAGAGAGTTGGGGAGAGAAAGAGAGAGACTTATACTTCTAAATTTATTCTACTTCAGAGAGAGAGAGAGAGAGAGATTTGGGGGGAGAGAGAGAGATTTATACTTCTGAATTTTCTTCTACTTCAGAGAGAGAGAGAGAGAGAGAGAGTTTGGGAGAGAAAGAGAGACTTATACTTCTAAATTTCTTCTACTTCAAAGAGGTTCTGTGTACACATCGGGGTGCATGTAAAAGATCCCATAGTTACATGAAGGCTATGGCGCCCAACCCCTCTTCTGAACCCCCACTGGTAATAAGATGATGAGTAGGTGGAAATAATGGGGCCCAGGCAACATACCCTGCATGGCATATGCCTGTCTTGATCAGTCCAGGGGGGGTTGGATGGCCGAATGGTTAGCGTGTGCACGCTGTATCTGTGTATCATAAAGCCTGTCATTGAGTCAACTGGTGTGGTTATGAATCCCTGGTTGTATGTGTCAAGAAGTAGGATCGCCTGTCCAACCTCGTAGGTTTTCTCTGGGTCCTCATAGGTTATTAATTCTCTATTGTATGATTATGGGCATTATTTCACACCCTTATAAATCTATGACACAGAAAATAACACAATTACCTCCCCTGTTTTGCTATTGACAACATGGGACAGACATTTTCCAACCTTGCAATTTGAATTTGAAAAGGATATTTTTGCCAAATTCTCAACTGGCAATAGTGAATTATAGGCTTAATATGATTATTATTTTAAAAAGGTAGGACTGTTTATGGATACCATGATCTACGTTAAGGCTTTATTTAAATTTTAAAAATATAACTTAAAAATTTGAAATTGCAGCTTAAACACACCCCACATGTTTTTATCCGCATTTTGTCCGGTTTTTTTGCTCTACAGAACCCACTAAGTAAAATGTCAAACAAAACAAAACTGTTCCTATCAGGCCTATGCCCAATACCTAATCTACGGATAAATGGATTGGTCATGCAAGGCCGCCGTTTTAGATGGTGTTGGTGTTGGAGCGTTTGTAGTGCAGAAATTCAGGAGCATAAAAAAAACATACTCCCCGCAGCGTTCCGTTTGATTAGAATTAATGCCAGAGAGGGTTTTCTCGGGCCATTGCTTCAGGAATATGAAAAAAAACAACAAAATAACGTTGTGAGTGAATAGATTGTCCCGATCATTGCACTATTATATCAATCTAGTCTCTTATCATCCAGAAAGATAGTAAGCTGGCACTGCCAATCAGGATACGCCCACATTTTCGACAGATGGATAGAGAACAAGCAATATCGAAAGTGATTTTTCCTACAATCAAAGGCCATAATTCATTAAGTTACAATTTGATATGCGCAAATATCAAAAAGATTCAAGATCGTTAGGTTATAAACATGCATTTCAAGTTTCATCAAAATCGAATTAAAATTGTGACCTCTACAGGGTCGACAACTTTGATATACCATATTTTGACACTATTCGCTTACGAGCGGCAGCCCATTTGTCTGGCAATTATGGTAAGATTTTTTCGAAATTCGAAAATTATTCGCATTTTTCCGAAAATTGAACTTATCCTCCCTTAGGGTGTAACGGTGATATAATCAAACCTTTTTTCAAATCAGATATTAATTGTGACCTCCAAATTGACCACAAGAAAAAATAGGTGATTTTCGGACAGTCAGGGGCCATAATTCAGGAAATTACATTCCGATAGGCGCAAACATCGAAAGGAACCAAGATCTTTGGGTTATAAACATGCATGTCAGGTTTCATCAAAATCGGTTCACAATTGTGACCTCTATAGGGTCCACAAGCTAAAAACGAGATTTTTCGTACAATCAGGGGCCATAATCCATGAAGTTTTGATCCGATAAATGCCAATATCGAAAGGAACCGATATCTAAGGGAGATAAAGCTATATATCAAGTTTCGTTGAAATCAGATAATAATTGTGACCTGTAGAGTGTCCACAAACAAATTGTGGACGGACAGACAGACGGATGTCCGGACGGACAGGGGCGACGACATAATACGTCCACATGAAAATGTGGGCGTATAAAAACATTCTACGTTGACTAGGAGGTTCTGGGGGACTGGGACCAATATCAATAAGTCATAACAACACGATCGTGTATGTACGTACAGCTGTCTAGTCGTTCGGATGGGACTACGGAGCATACTTCCACCCAACTCCATCTTTCAAGGGTTCTTTACGTACACGACAATGTATACACGGGACCTCGGTTGTTTGGCCCATCTCATCAACGGCTAGACCGCTGCCAGAGTCTAAATCTTTAGACAAATCTCATATTCCGACGCATGGAATATTATTCACAGAATTTCATACTCTGATCATAGTAGTTCGGCAAGGCAGGGTCGCTACTCCCTGTAAGGTTTGCACAACAACCTTTTCCTACCTTAATCAGCTGTTGTATGTTAAACAATAAACTTCTTATTAATTAGAAAATAAAATACTATGGGCTATTCAATAGGTTAATGTTTGTACAAAGTTTCAAAAAAATTTCTTGAACAGATAATGAAATATGCTCCAGAAACAAAATCAGGACGGAAGGCTGGATTTCAGAAAACAAAATGGGTTGATCAATGTAAAATTATTTAAAGGTATCTTGAACAGTCAAATGTGTTTCCGTGGAAACACATAAAATGATCAAATCTGAGAAATTCAAAATAAGTGCCAAGAAGATATCTTGAAAGATTTATGAGATATGACCCGGTAACAAAATTGTACATCAAAAACTAAGTCAAATTTGTTTCCGTGGAAACACGAAATATTAATCCCAGAAATTCCTAAATAGCAAAAGGCACAACTACTGTGATAGGTTGATGTGTGTGCAAAGTTTCAGAAAGATATCTTTAACGGTTTATGAGATATGCTCCGAAAACGAAATCGGACGGATAAACGGACGGACGAACCCCGTTTCAATATCCCTTCCTTACTTCGTTCGGCGCGGGATAATAAACTGAACACATAAAAAAAAAAGTGGAACATTTCATATAAATTTATTATTCATGTCATACATTTTTATTCATTGTTTTAGATATACATGTCTCTGTCACGTGTTAAAGGGACTGTCCCGAATAGAACAGAGCTTTGAAAAAAAAAGTCCGAGTACGTATGAAATTTAAACGCCAAAATATAGAAGAATGGTGTAAATACCATGACTCAAAATTTCAGCTCAAAATATTGAGTCGTTTGGACGTGAGCGTTAAAACAGCTTATCCGGACACGTAACCCTTTTAAGATTTTGGGTCAGTTATTTCGTTGGGTGACCCAATAATCGATTCCCGTTCCTTAAGAGGTCTACACGGTGAATGGTCCATGTGCTGTACTACTGTACTTGATAACAAAAGGTAAATTTCACCGACATATTATTTTTATAAAACAAAAGTCTGGTGTTATCAAATCACCGCATAATACAGTTTGGGACAACGGACTCCATTTCAAGATGAAAACTGGTGGGTTTAAGTTGTATGAAAACGTGTCACATATATTGAGTTAGTTGCTCGGCCCTAAGGTAGGGGATCTTAATGGATTTTAACACAAAATTAAGCAGTTGTATTCTAAAAAAACAATATCGGGATTGACCCTTTAAAACTGCTATGATATATGGTATTTTAGTCTAAACAGTATATGTATTTCAATGAAATTATATCATTTAAAGGCCAAGCTAGACTGGCCCAGTCTCTTCTATTTATTTTACATTTCGATTTATATAAAAGTATTAACTTTTAGTAAACCAATACTTTCGTTTCCATTTGTATAAAAATTTTTTTGAGTAAACCTGTAACCAGCACCAGAGACTGGACAATTTGCGAGCTTCACAATAAAATGGGCGTTCCTGTCATGTTTTACGTTGCTCCTTATTTGGAATGATTGACGGTTATCAAGCAAGCCCCGATTCACGTGACACGAATCATGCGTCTCGACTGGAGTGCAAAGCAGCCATGCTTAGACCGTCTGAGGGTTGACGTCACGTTGTTGTTAGATATGTCGTGATAACGTGCACGACGTCACACGACCTACATAATGCAGGTTGACCTACTAGATGAGAATGAAGCTCTATTTGCCCAGTCTCTAGAGATTAGGTTTTTTTCCGGGTTTTTTTGTGGAGAGGACTGGCCAATTTTTGGTGTGTGGAGGAGACTGGCCACCAGTCTAAGGCCAAGCTAGAGCTGGCTTAGGTGTACATGTAGGCCTACATACACTAAGGAAGCACAGCACGGCCTTATTTTTTTTTACAGACGAAGATGTAATAAAACCTAGGTTACGACTTGCGTGTATATTGCCCTGGCGTGACAGTCGATCGATATGGGCTTACCGCCCTGATCATGAAAACGCCACGCCAAGGACACGACCCACAGACTGTTCTATAGAAATCATATTCCTGAAGCAATGGTGCGAGAAATCCCTCTCTTAGTGGCATTAGTTCTAACCAAACGGAACACTGCGCGGAGTATGTATAGAGATATGCCCCATTGACACTTTCACGCATTTTGAATCCGCATTGATAATCATAAATGCGTACCAATGCGGATGGATATCATGTATATTTCAATCAAATAGTTCGTTCCGCATAGTAAACGACTGTTTCCCGCGATGATACGCATAGTTTCCGTCTTGGTAATGCATGGTACGAACGATAGCGTACCAAAGCGTACCACGATTGCGTGAATTTGTGTCAATGGGGCATTGCCATTGAGTACCCCTAAGTGCGTGACAGTGCGTGACATAATTTCCATTGACACTTTTACGCGCCGGGTACGCATAGTTTGCGCAAAATTTGCTCATAGTTTACGAAAATGGTACACCGCTGACTGGCCCTGAGTGCGTGGCAAGAGCTTGGTGGACAAATCCAAGGTTTCGGGTCGGCACTGTCACGCATGGCACGCAATGGTACACATAGTTTACGACTGTTTCTCGCGATAGTACGCATAGTTTACTACTGTTACCCGCGATGGTACGCATAGTTTCCGTCATGGTACGAACTTTAGCGTACCACGATTGCGTGAAAGTGTCAATGGGGCAAAACAGCCTACTGACAGCATTGGCGATAGAGAGGCGGCTTCTCACCAATGCAACGAGGGTTCAATCCCAGCTCAGGGCAAGAACTTTATCGTTGTAAGTGAGAGGGATATTCGGTCTCCCGTCCGATCAGGCAGGTTTCACCCGAGTTCTTCAGTTTCTTCCTGCAGTAATGATCGAAATCATTCGCACGATCTGTGCCCAGTGCCAAATTGGAAAAAGGCCTCAGGCCTAATTTGCTACCCTTGTAAAATGACGCGATTATTATTATTATTATAATGTGAATGCCGTCGAGTGACATATTTTTTAGTTGATGCGAAGACGAATGTTGGACGTGTATAAATTGTAGCATTGATCAAACCAAGACAATCTGTCAATTATTATAGAATAATACACTTGATTATGATTAATATCGGTAAGTTGGACATTATATTGGTGCCCCCGCCCCCCCTTTGCTGCACCCCCACTTTAAAAATCCTACATTCGGCCCTGGTTCAAACCAGTAGCTTGGACATTTTGTTGGTGCCCCACCCCTCTCCCGTACAAAGGCAAAACCTAGTAACTCACCTTTTTCTTGTTTTGAGAAAACAAAGGAAAACGTAATGAATGAATATTAAACCCCAGCTCATCCATTGAATTTACTATTGAGTTACTAGGTTTTGCTGTGGTATACTAGACAAATAAAGGAAGTTGCTAGGTTGTGTCATGGGTGTAACTGCTTACAAAATCAAAAGATTGGAACATCTAGTACAACAACGGGAAGCACAGACCCCAGTAACTACAAATTTGGTCCTAACTTAATTTTGATTAAAAAGTGAGTTACTAGGTTTTGCCTTTTTACGGGAGCCCTCTGCAGCACCCCCACTTTTAAAATCCTACAAACGGCCCTGGTTCAAACCTGATGACAGCATTTCTGATAAGGTATAAATGTATAATTATTTGGCTTCATGAAAATATAGAGTAATTTATATCCTGAGAAAGAAAAGCATGGAATAGGGCAAGAAATATATTTCTGTAGTAATTCAAGATTGCTGCTGAAAGACAACAAATCGTAATGATAAAACGTGGACAATTAAGAGAGAGAGGGAGAGAGAGAGAGAGATGGGGTTTAACGTCCACTCGACACAAACTAGGTCATTTCGGGACTAACATGGTTTAATTTTTTTTCAATAATTCGTGTATGGGTCTTTAGGAGTTGGAGAAAACCGGAGGACCCAGAGGAAACCCACGATGCTGGACAGGCGAACCTACTCCAGGGAAACAAAGGACATCGGTCATGAATAAAATTTTCTATCGAATACAGATTTATTTGATTACCTCTGTATTGATTAGCACCGTCGGTGAAGAAAGAAGGACGTTAAACCCCCATTTTATATCATTTATCTGGGGTATTAGAGTTCTGCAGCTCATGACATAGAAATCGCTACTCTTTACCGAAAATTGTTGATGAGATAATAACTCTTCGCTAAAGGACCCAAGTCCGTAACTTAAAGATATAACTGAATGTAAATCCAATAAACCATTTTTTCACCAAATATGTGTAGTTTAATCCTCAAATAGGCTGAATATAAAATTTCAATGTGATTTGCCCAGCGGTTTAGACACAATACGAATTTCAATTTCAATTTTCTCGACACTCACGGAAACAAAATTAACCAGTCTACTAGCCTGGCGTGACGTCATCTCAGGAACACGTCAACAATGTCAGGCATATTATTATGCTGTGATTCATAGAGAGAGCCGGTATTGGCGACGATTCTGCGAGCGTTCAAAGCCATTCAACCGATCGCAGTTACTCTAGTGTCTTTGATAATATTGATGTCCATTCCTTCCTGAGATGACGTCAAAACCGAATGTTTCCGGAGATTGCCGAAGAATTTCGTTATTGTTGGATGGGCCTGATCGGTAGAAGAAAACGTTACAAAAACATACCCTCGTTATATAAAATCGGGTTTTTGTTTTTTTATATGTTGATTTTTGACTTTGTACGCCCGCTAAACCCCTAAATCGATGACATTCAGTTACATCTTTAAAATTGTCCAAAATCTTCGACATCGAAAACACGAATTATTGGTCAATTTAAATCAACATTGATGATGTAAACTTACTGGGAAAAGATGAGCTTCTGATATCCGATATTTAAGATAAAATATTTTTTTAACATATGTATATATTTTTTTTAATGAATTCAAATTCGTCGTCATGATTTATGTTTGTTCGCAATAATGCAAGAATTGTGGGATTTATTGCGGGAAGGGGCACAACTTTTACTTGTCTTGGTCAAAGACACTGGATAATTAACCACATAAAAAAAAAATCAAAACACCCGGTTACGTGTTGACGTTGCCAAAGTGCAAGTGGATCTTTCCGGCGAGATTTTAAAGGGACTATCCCGTTTTCAGCAGTCTCAAAAATAAAAGTTCGAGTACATATGAAATGGAAGCGCCCTTATATCGAGGAGTGGTGTATTTACCTTAACTCAAGATTTCAGAACAAAATATTGAGCCGTTAGGACGTGAACGCCAAGACTGCTTATCCGGACACGTAACCCGGTTAAGATTTCAGGTCAATTTTTTCGTTTGGGTGATCTGATAATCGCTTCCCGCTCCTTTAGGGGTCTATACAGCGAATGGCGCATGTGCTGTACTCGATAACGAAAGGTAGATTTAAACTTCGCATTTTACAGTGTTCGATCCCTGCATTGGCCGAGAAAGTTCATCTCGATTTTCCGGCGTGATTTCCCCTTGTCAGTGATGCAGAAGGAGGGCCTGACAAGGACAGCTGCCTAGTCGATCGGATGGTACGAAAAACCGAGGTCCCGTGTACAAATTGGAGTGCACGTAAAAGATCCCTTGGCAGTTGGAATTCGATATAAGAGTAGGCCGTAGCGCCGCTGCCCGGGCAAAATTTCCCTCATAGCACACTGTATGGCGTATGCCCGTCTTCAATTGGCCCAGGTTAGGTGCTTAAGCGTAGGACGTTAAACCCCATTTCATTCATTCATTCATTCGCATTTTACAGCTTGGGACACCGGTCTCCATATCCATATGAAGACTAACTATCATCATGTCTACGTTGTTTGTAAACGTATCACATATTTTGAGTTAGTTGCTCGGCCCTAAGATAGAGGATTTTAAGCGATTTTAACAGAAAACTAAGCAAATTTATTCTCCGAAATATTATCGGGAATGACCCTTTAAATCCACTTCCCGATTCACCACCAGAATAAAAAAAATAACGAACGCGGACGGATACAAGATTATGATATCACGACCATCATGGAATCCAGATCACGTGCTAATTTGGTCTTCGTCTGTGTTGCATTGGAAACATCATATACAGTCACGCCTCTGGCGGTAGTCTCGCAATATCCAGTCTCACGCGTCGTCGTCTTAGAACCGGGGTGTCACCATCTGCTCCAGAATAGAATCGTCCGTACCTTTCCTTCCAGAGTAAGATAACAAACCACAGAGAAACAATGGCGCCCAACAGACACAGGCCTCCGATGATAAACATATAGTATTTAATCTCGAGATAGACAAACCCACAGCCATACACGTTTGGGTAGAGAAAAACCCGGGAGTCCGAATTAAAACATTCACACCGAGTGACGTTCAGGCGACATGTAATGTACGTGTAGATACGATAGAGCTGAATGGCGGGAAACACACTGGCTATGACGTTTACAAATATGGCAACAATGGAGAAAATGAAACACAGAGCCTGCAAAATAAAATAAAAAAATATATGAGTTAGTTGTAGTTTACGTCCGCTTCCACTGTGATGATATCGCCGACAATTTAAAAAAAAAATACCAGAAATCTTATATAGGCCCTATTATAGGATAGAGGAGGTGTGTTTGTACGCGATAGGAAACCAACTTGTTGAACTTTGAAATAACTTCTAAGTAAATAAAACATGTTGTCGTATAAAAGATTAACTTTCTAAATCTTAAAAACAATATTTTTACTTCAGGATTCGGGATCAGGCTTAGCCTGTGTAAAACCCATCTCCCTAAATTCTTAATGACCAGGGGCCTGTTGCACTAAATTTTAACTTAGATAAAATCCAAATTTTAGAAGATATTTCAGTTTTGATTGGCTAAGCACTAAAACCAATCTAATATTATCCAATCAAATTGCTAACATTTGGGTTTTATCTTAGTTAAAATTTCGTAAAACTGGCCCCAGGGGCCGTATTTATAAATATTCTTAGAGATTTCTTAACTTTTACTATAAGACTTCCTAAAACAACATTTAGTTAAAAGTTACTCTCTAGAAGTACTTATAAAGGGTCTTAGAGTTACTTTTAACTAAATGTAAGACTTGGGTATTAACCAAACTAAATCTGTCACAAAAAGAATCCCACCCATGTTCAATCGATATCTCCTTATCAACTAGTCATTGTTGTACCCCACTACGAAATCTCTGCTTGTTTTAAACTCTCTTAGGCGGCGTACACGAACGGCCATGTTAACCAAGATAAGAGGACTTTTAACAAGTTAGGAGTGCTACAGGAGGACTCCTAAATATGTGTAATAGTTAGGAGTAATTCTTAAAGTAAAATGTTTTATAAATAGGTCTAAGTTAAATCTACAAAGTTAGGAGTAATTTTTGACAGTTAAGAGTTGATTTCAACTCTTAGAATGTTTATAAATACCGCCCCTGGCCCCGAGTTCACAAAGCATTCTCGGACTTAACTAGACTTTCAATCACTGTTTATGAGAAATATCTTTGACCCAGAAACACAAAACTGTGCACTTAACTTCTTATTGATTTATTTGATACATTTAAACAACAACAAAAAAGGGTTATCTTTTAGTTAAAATAAGGCGAACAATTTTCAGTAAGTTCTTAACTAAAGTGTGAGAATGTTTTGTAATATTGGGGCTAGGTTCTTTACGAGAAATTCATATTATTGATGCTATTTCTTTTATACCTTGTCCATTATTTAATGATGAAACTGATAATTAACGATTATTGCGTTATTAAAGATACATTGTGGGAGATTAGATAAAAAGCAGGCAGTTCTCACTATAATAGTTAAAAACTACACAATGTAAAGACAATTGGTTGAAAATTTCAGTCAAATTGATCCACTTTGATACGAATGAATGAATGAAATGGGGTTTAACGTCCTACTGTTATGCACTTAACCTGAGCTAATTGAAGACGGGCATACGCCATACAGTGTGCTATGACGGAAACTTTGACCGGGCAGCGGCGCTACGGCTTACTCTTATATCGAATTCCAACTTCCAAGGGATCTTTTACGTGCACTCCAATGTGTACACGGGACCTCGGTTTTTCGTCTCATCCGAACGACTAGGCAACTGTCCTTGTCAGGCCCTCCTTCTGCATCACTGACAAGGGGAAATCACGTCGGAAAATGGAGATGAACTTTTTCGGCCAATGCAGGGATCGAACACCCGACCTCCAGGCTAGCGAAACAGCACCTTATCCACTTAGCCAACGTGATCCCCCACTTTGATACGATATTTTAGCGATTGATTTTTGAACCTAGCCTCGATCATCACTACTAAAGTCGGTACGATAAAAACATAGTCTCGATTAGGCCTATTAATTTTGATTTATTTATTAATGGACGTTAAACAGTAGATACGGATTCTAATCCAGTCAATATCACAGGCTAGCGATGCCATCGAGAGTTGATTATGGTCTGCATAAGTTAATTAATAATTCAGATAACATTTCAGGCCTAACGAATAACGAGACGTGCAATTGGCAGATTTAGATCTAATAATGTAGGTTTAATATAGGTATGTTTAGTCTCGGTCACCCAGAACCTCCTAGTCTTCAACATACAGAGGGTCTGGGACCGTTCTCAATATTTGACGTAAAGCCCATTGCTCATGCGTGACCGGGAGTTTGGTTTTTAATGTGGCTTATTATCCAGTCTCTTTAGCTAAGTCATGGTGTAAACATCTTTTCTAAGAGGAGTTACCTCCCTTAGACGTTGTTTATGATAAGTCATTTTCTGTCAAATAATATTGACAACGGATCCAGACTAATATTCGTAGAATATTTTTCTGGATGATAGAGACTAAGGTATGTTATGCAATACTCTTAAACACTACCAACTGGGCCTAATTATTAATCAAGGTTGAAAGACGCCATACTAATAACACATATACACCAAATTACATTTTTACATATTAATAATTATCACAAAATAGACAAATAATGTCAATCGGCCATCTCTAATTTTTTTTTTATCTTTTAATGGACAGATTATGGCATTCAGGAGAATCCAAATACATGTTAGGTGTCTTAGAACGAACGAAATATGTCGATCGAGAGTGTCCGACCGAATGCATGTTATGTATCTTTTAATGGACGAATTATGACATTCAGGAGTGTCCGAATGCATGTTTATTAGGCCTGCTGCTAGAATTTATAGTGTGCTTAGAAACCCAATTCCGCATCTTGAATCTCGCAATTAAACAAACTATACATCTTTGGAAAGCTAAAAACCGAGGAAAAACGAATCCACGGAGTTTAAAAAACCGAGGAAAACCGAATCAACATAATTCCAAGATAAATATTTGTACAAACTCAATTTAGGGCCAGATGAAAATCGTGATAATTATAAATGCTATAAATGCTATAAAGTTATACTAAAAATTCTGACGTTGATAAAGGTTTGGGTTTTTTTTTTGTCCACTCCGTTTGATAGTAAATATTATATCATTAAGCATTAAATATGGAGAAAAATAACAGTAAAAAATTTTAAAATGTGAAAAAAAAAAAAGAAAATCAAAATTTTTGAAAATTAACATATTTATTTAATATTAATAGATCAGGTGTAACATATCAATAATTCAAATTGCCTCCCTGCCCCCATGCACCTGAGGTAACATATCAATAATTCAAATTGCCTCCCTGTCCCCATGCACCTGAAGTCCACTCACCTGAATAACACATGATTTAGAAGATTCAGCTATGGAAGATAATTTAACACAACAAAAATAAATACCAACAAGTCCAGCTAATGTCAACTGAAATTGAAAGTAAAACGTAATTAAATGGTGATAGGATGGTGGGCACATGAAGGCACGATACCCGAGAGTTAGCACAATACCTTAGGCTTAGCACAATACCCTAGACTTAGCACAATACCCCAGACTTATCACAATACCCCAGAGTTAGCACAGTACCCCAGAGTTAGCACAATACCCCAGACTTATCACAGTACGCCAGACTTAGCACAATACCCCAGACTTATCACAGTACCCCAGACTTAGCACAATACCCCAGACTTATCACAGTACCCCAGACTTAGCACAATAGGCCTACCCCAGCACTTAGCACAATACCCCAGACAAAGTTTGTTCTAGTACATATTCCTGAAGCAATGGCCCGAGAAATCCCTCTCTGGCCATAGCTGGATAGGCTTCTCATACTTGAGCTTCTGAGGCAGTGTGTCTTTTTTTTCCCATTCAATCAAATATATCACTTAAGTACAGCAACATGACAGTCCTTCGTTTAATCTGGGGTCTTCCCTAAAAATTTGCATAGTGATTTAATGAATTAAAAACGGTGTAAGTCTGTTCGTCTCCATACAGTATTGTTTATTTTATGTCAATGTTGATAGCCTCGTTTGTCACGAAATTAGTGTTACTGCAATATTCTGCTACGCACTGGTTAATTGGGCATAATAAAATCGTGCGCCATAACGTAAAGTTATGTAAACATATTTGGTCCAATTTGACGCCCTGTTTTAAGGGTAATGCCTTTGTAACGGAGTCAGCGATTGGTAGTTAACAGGACTAATGACAAATCATAATCTAGAACAAGAATTTCCCCTCTTTCCAGCAGTGTTAAGTGGGATTAGCTCTAATCAGACGGAAAACTGCGAGGAGTATGATATCTATACTGTATTATGATACCTTTGAAAGTATACACAATGTCATAACATCATTGATAGATCGCCACAAACCAAGATAGATGGCCACGAATATATAATTAAAATAAGCTATCAGTTACGTTTGGTGCTATTTATCACTGTTAAACTGGCAGCTTTGGTTTATGAACCCGAGCCTTTCACTAATGAAATGTTTTACCAATGAATCAAACAAGGGGCATAACTCTAAAGTGGTGATTCTAGGAATTTTGAAAGGGGGGGCTCCGCAAAATGAGGGCACTGACTGCGGAGACTGGGCACACGGCTGATGGTGGGGGGGGGGGTAGAGAAAATTATACGTCATTTCCTTGTTTCTGTACATAGCTATTTCCCCGGACTGGTGTGTTTGAGTCGATGATTAAAGTCATTTGGGATCCCTGCAACGGGTTGGGAACGGACATATATTAGGGTCTGAGAAAAGGCACTTTCAGCAGTAAAAATGGGCACTGTCGAAAATTAAGGAGTAGGGTTCGAACCCCTCGCCCCCGGGATCCGCCTCTGCTCTAAACTGATGTTTAATATGTGTAGAAAATAAGAGAAAATTATAGCAGGTGGTTAACTAGCTATAAAAGAAGCCACTTCTAGTGAAAAACCGCGACTAATTAGAATGCCCATGACTGTCGAATACACAAACCTAACCAATAGTGGTGTATATCATTTAATTGTCATGGTTGCAATGAATGCAATGGGGTTTAACGTCCTACTATAATGCACCTAACCTGGGCTTAACGAAGACAGGTATATGCCATACAGTGTGCTATGAGGAAAATTTTGCCTGTGCAGCAACTGAATTCCAACTGCCAAGGGATCTTTTACATGCACGCCAATGTGTACACGGGACCTAGGTTTTTCGTCCCATCCGAACGACTAGGCAGCTGTCCCTGTCAGGCCCTCCTTCTGCATCACTGACAAGGGGAAATCAAGCCGGAAAATCGAGATGAACTTTCAGGGCTAATGCAGGGATCGAACACCCGACCTCCAGGCTAGCGAACCAGCGCTTTATCCACTTAGCCACGGTTGCAACACCTTAGTGACATATCGCCTATTTAATGACTAACAGTTTTAATTAAATAATCAACATTATGCATATAAAGTAACAAGATCATAAAATCTGCCATTGAGTCAAGTGGCGTGGTTTCGATTTCAAAATGAATGAATGAATAAATGACATGGGGTTTAACGTCCTACTGTTATGCACTTAACCTGAGCTAATTGAAGACGGGCATACGCCATACAGTGTGCTATAGTATGAGGGAAATTTTACGTGCACTCCAATGTGTACACGGGACCTCGGGTTTTCGTACCATCCGAACGACTAGGCAGCTGTTCTTGTCAGGCCCTCCTTCTGCATCACTGACAAGGGGGAATCACGTCGCAAAATCGAGATGAACTTTCTCGGCCAATGCAGGGATCGAACACCCGACCTCCAGGCTAGCGAGCCAGCGCCGTATCCACTTAGCCTGGGTGATCCCTTGATTTCAAAATAACCTAGTGTGGGACTTGAATCATACGCTAGTCCCCAAATGACATAGTTTGTGTCGAGTTGACCTCTCTCTCTCTCTCTCTCTCTCTCTCTGTCGTCTCTCTCAACTGGCGTGGTTTCGAATCCCCGGTTGTGTTTGGCAAGGAGTAGGGTCGCGTGTCCAACCTCGTGAGTTTTCTCCGGGTCCTCCCACAGCTAACAACCCTAACGCGCAAGCGAATTATTGAAATAAAATTAAACCATATGTTAGTCCCGCAATGACCTAGTTTGTGTCGAGTGGACGTTACCCCCCCTCCCTCTTTTTTTTTCACTTACCCCTATCTCTCTCTCTCTCTCTCTCTCTCTCTCTCTCTCTTCAGTCACATTTTAATAATCAACAAATTACTTGAATGAATCATGATATAACGTTACCATTAGTTACCACATCGGCCATTGTTTCGTAAATATGGCAGCCATTAAATCTGTATATAAATACTCCTCATATTGTTCTAATAGTCAACAAGAGGAAACGGTTAGAAAGGTATTACAGCCCTACAACGTCACATGGTTTCTGGTGTTTTCTTTCAAAGGTTAAATCAGCAAATAAGTTTGAAACAAAAATGAATCCTTAATATGCGTACCGGTACTATTTTACTGGTTGAAATAAATATGCGTAGGCTTTTATGGTTCATTTAGTCATGTTATAAAATTGTTAAAGATCAGAATGTTCAAAGGTTTATAAAATAACAACAGCGAGTCAGCTGTGGGGTGGGGGTAGGTGTGTGAGAGAAAGATAGGGGGTAGTCTGAGAGAGAGAGAGGGAGGGGAGAGAGAGAGGGAGGTGGGAGAGAGAGAGAGAGAGATGCTTCAATTCGACACAAACTAGGTCAATTGGTTTTAAGCGTGGGGGGGGGGGGACTTTATTGGTGCCCACAATCAAGGAAATGGTCTCGGGCATTACCAAATTTGTGCACGATAGGGACCCTCTGTCTAGAACGACGATGTCATCTGGCCTCATGGGGGTGGGGCGGGTGCGAATTGTCCACCGCGTAGGTGCGCTTAAGATCATCAGGTCGGTGATTGCTTCGAGTGACGTCAAGTAATTTTAACTCATCTTCCGGTTTCCTCACACAGCTAAAGACCCTGACGCACAAGTGTATTATATTGAATGACCGGAAATGGCCTAGTTTGTGTTTGTGTCCAGTGGACACTAAACCCAGAGTACCCCCTCTCCCCTCTCTTTGAAAGGATGTTAAGAATGGAATATAAATCACCTTTATGAACATTCGATTTACATTAATACGTTCTCTTAGCCCCCTTTTCGTCTAACTTAAAACTACAAATGCTCCCAATGAATCGAGCACACACCCTCCCTCCCTCCCTCTCTCTCTATCTCTCTCTCTCTCAATCTTTAGCAGTTGGGGGAAACCGGAGGACCCGGAAAAAGGAGGACCCGAAGAAACCCCACGAGGTTGGATAGGCGACCCTACTCCTTGCCACGTACAACCAGCTCATTTTTAACACAAGTGTGTCTAATAATCGACAGATGAATATGACGATACGACGATCATCACGACTATAAAATACCATTAATATTATAATCACCAAACTATAATTCATTATAAGCTATCTATCTTTATCAGTGGTTCCCAACCTGTGGTACACGAGGGCCTTCCTGGTGGTACCCGAGCACATGCAGGGTCATGAACGACTTTTAGTTGATTTTTACTTCACAAAAATGTTTACTGCCTTACACAAGATAATATCCATTATTTTCTCAGTGTGCATGTTGTTATTGTTATTCTTATTTTGTTTACTTCTTTATATCTTATTTCTATACTTCTTGAGTTTCTCTGGAACCAGGCTGTACGCAGAGGTGGATCCAGGGGGGGGGGGCTAGGTGCCCGGCCCCCCTAAATCCCTAAATAACAGTATAAAAAAAATTGATATGCGCCACTTTTTTCAAAAATTTCTCAGCCCCCCCCCAACTGGATTTCCTGGATCCGCCTCTGGCTGTACGGGACCTCCAAGTGGTACTCTTGTCACAAAAAGGTTGGGAACCACAGATCTATATGCTAATATTATAACGATTATTATAAACTATCTCCCCTTGTCAGTGATGCAGAAGGAGTGCCTGGCAAGAACAGCTGCCTAGTCGTTCGGATGGGACGAAAAACCGAGGTCCCGTGTACACATTGGAGTGCACGTAAAAAGATCCCTTGGCAGTTGGAATTCGATATAAGAGTAGGCCGTAGCGCCGCTGCCCGGGCAAAATTTCCCTCATAGCACACTGTATGGCGTATGCCCGTTTTCAATTAGCTCAGGTTAAGTGCACAATAGTAGGACGTCAAACCCCATTTCATTCATTCATTTAATTCTATATGCTAATTTGTCGAATTATATGAACACGAGTTGAACAGGTACGCCATTTAGGTAGCTATTTTTAAACGTTTCAATAAAAACCACCTTGTGTACGGCTTAAGTTCAACCCTTCCTGTAAAACAATTTAAAACATGTGTACCAACAAACAGTCAAACACGCGCCATATTGACGTTTGGGTCCACGTTCCCCGGCTGTTTTTACAGAATGAAACTAATTTCAAGATAAATTCCACCGAGTTTAAACACGGGGCTAAGTAAACCTTATATATCAAAACATCGACCTGCTGTTCGTCAGATGCACGCGTGGTGCGCCGTGCAGAGATAGAAGCGGGAGCCGGGGTGGTGATTGACGGCCCCCGGTGTTAATTTCAGGAGGACACCGAATCCAAAAGTGAAATGAAAATGAGAGAGAGAGAGAGACAGAGGGATGGGGTTTCACGCCCAAACGACACAAACTAGGTAATTTCGGGACTAACATGTGGTTTTATTTCATTTCAATAATTCTCTTGCGAGTAGGGCTCTTTAGCAGTGGGAGGAAACGGGAGGAACCGGAGAAAACCAACGAGGTTGGACAGGCGACCCTACTCCTTGTCACGTACAAATTAAAATGAAGGTGTTTATGGTTTAAATTATCGGTGTACAAGCTACTCAATTTGAATACACAGTTTTTACAAGTTTAAAATGTCTTTATTTCTCATATGCCTAAGTACTTGGCCATGTGCTCGACTTTTGGGCGGGGGTGGGGGGGTAGCATTTAATGATAAGTATCCATTGACTGATTCAATGTAGGCGTGTTCTTTCCTCTGTAAAAGATAAATAAATAAATAAATAAATAAATAAATAAATAAATAAATAAATAAATAAATAAATAAATAAATAAATATAAATAAATAAATAAATAAATAAATAAATAAAAAATACGCCCTACTGTTCTGCTCCTAAACTGGGTTAATGAAGACGGGCATACACCATACAGTATGCTATGAGGACAATTTTTCCCGGGCAGCGGCGCTACGGCTTACTCTTACTCGAAACTGCCAAGGGATCTTTTACGTGTACGCCAAACTTCAGTATGGGTAGTTCGGAAAATATTCTAAACTTTATAATGTATGCTTTGTAAAAGGAAAATATTCTAAACTTTTTATACAATTTAAAAAGAAATTATGCTAAACTTTATAAGGTATGCAATTGTAAAAGGAAAATATGCTGAACTTTTTATGCAATTTGATTAAAAAATATTCTAAACTTTATAAAGTATGCAATTGTAAAAGGAAAATATTCTAAAATTTGTATACAATTTGATAAGAAAATATTCTAAACTTTATAAAGTATACAATTTGTTTGGGAATTAATATAAACCTGCTATGTGTACTGTAAGCGGGTTATTTTAATTTGTATAATGTATGGCAAGGCAGTTGATCTAAAATCGACGACATATCATATGTTAAATCCATAAAAACGTGTTTATTTGTATATTAAAATACAACCACGCCCACATTATGTAACAAATACTCGATTCAACCAACACGTTCACAAGTTTCGATTATTTTGTGGAAATTTTGTGATTCATCTTCTTGAAGAGAGTTAATATAACTACGTCATCATCATCAGCTAGTATATAAATACTATACCCTAACTTCCTCTCCACTAACTCATAAAACATATAATTATATTTCCTCTTATAATAAATACATAAATAAATACACGTGCGTCGATCCAGTAAGTGTTTTGTGGGGCAAAACTCTGTGATGATAAGTTAATTACACACAAACACATAATATGGAAACCAATAAATACTATTTTAATTAAAGCGACGTTTCGTTGAGGGTTCTCTCAACGTTTTCTAGCAAGTGATAATGAAAATAATGTTTATATACAGCTGTACTGACTATCTTAACATCGCCGATGAAGTTCTTAGGCATTTTCTGGCGTGTGCCCCCCCCCCTCTCAACCACCTTGTCAGTACTTCGGGGTATAGGGTATTGCCAGGAACAACGTATAGTCATTTTGATTGAACGAAAAACATTGATTGGCACAGAAAAGAGCCCTTTGTAGTTGCAATTCGAGGCAAGAGTAGGCCATAGCACACTGTGTGGCGTATGCCCGTCTTTATTAGCCCAGTCGGAGCAGATCAGTAGGGTGTTGACTATTCTACTTTAATGCACAACCGATTGGAAATTACGAAAGTCTTCTAATATCTCTGTAAAAGATGACCGTGTTCAATAGCGCGTGCATTGTTTACATAAGACGTAACTGGTTCGGACAGAATGGTGCCCTTTACTCATTTTAATACCCAATAACATAAAATAGGAAATATTTTTTCCAAAAAATTCTTCAAATGTCTTTATTTATTTTTCTAATACATAAAACAATTGTTTTAGAATTTAATTTGTCGGAGGGGAAAAAGTTAATATTGGGAATTCATTAAAATAAGTCGCATTAATGTCATCCTTATCAGTGACTGTAGTGGCCTGGCGAATATTCACTGCTGTTCAGTGTGCTAAGTAATCAATCTGTTTTATAGAGTTAAAGACAGCCATCTTTTATCTCTGTCCAAGATGACTGACCTTTGAAAGGTCGGACCGCTATAGTTCAATAGGTGACGTCACATTCTAATGTTTACCAACAAATTAAGATGGCGTCCATAACGTCAAAAAGATTACTTCTGTACCTATTTAAGCTAAATATGAAATATTTGTTATCCAGATATACTTCAAACACCTTTATTTATTTTTCTTAAAGATCAAAAAAATGTTTTAGAATTTAATATGTTGGCTCATTAAGACGCATATATGTCATCTTTATCAGCGATACTAGCGGCCAAGCGAATATTCACTGCTGGCCAGTAATACCACCTTGCTTAATAATAATAATAATAATAATAATAATAATATTAATAATAATAATCACGTCATTTTACAAGGGTAGCAAATTAGGCCTGAGGCCTTTTTCCAATTTGGCCCTTGGCACAGATCGTGCGAATCACACCAATCCTACTCATACCAGGTAATTAATACCACCTTACTCTACATCGATTCTACCCTACTCCTACCCAGGTCATTAATACATGTACACAGATCATCTTACTATTACAATATACAGGGTTAAAGGTCAAGGGATATCAATTTCTCCCGATAGTTTATCACCACATGCTTCTGTGTCTCATAGAAAACAAACAGAGGTATAGTATATATTTATTTATTCCACGTTTGTAAATTCAATGAAAGTCTTGATATTATAAATGATGTTTTATCTTTCGCCTGTTGTTTAAGAGAGAGAGAGGGGGGGGGAAAGGGGGGGGAGAGAGATGCGAGAGAGGGAGAGAGAGAGGGGAGAGAGAGAGGGGAAAGAGAGATTAAGAGAGGGAGAGGGAGGGAGAGAGAGAGGGGAAAGAGATTAAGAGAGGGATAGGGAGGGAGAGAGAGAGGGGGGGATAGAGAGGGGAGGGAGAGGGAGGGAGGGAGAGAGAGAGGAGAGAGAGAGGAGAGAGAGAGGGAGGGGCGGGAAAGAGAGAGAGAGAGAGGGGGAGATAGATTGATACCCGGATAATACAGGAACCAGCACGCGAATTACATTAGTTATGTGAATGGCCAGAAAGAGAGAAAATGGGTTTAACGTTAACTCGACACAAACTAAGTCATTGTTTAATTTTATTTCAATAATTCGCTTGTGCGTTGGAGTCTTGTGGGAGAAAACCGGAGGACCCGGAAAAAAACACGAGGTTCGACAGGCGACCTTACTCCTTGTCACGTACAACCGGTAATTCGAAACCACGCCAGTTGACTCAATGACAGGCAATATGATACAGTGCGTGCTAACCATTCGGTCATCCAACTCCCCAAATTAATTCATCTTTACTTTTGTGATTTTGAAAAATTATTTTAGATTCTATTTGTGGGTCCACGATGGGAATTAATAATATCTTTGATATCTCAAAGGGGCATTTCCACTCTTTTTGTAACTGAATAATATGTCTCTAGTGGTTAGAATAAGGCTAAAAATAATTTCTGGACTTGTCAAGCCAGCAAGAGTGTTATTGTCCCTTTAAAGGCGCATTATTGAAGATTATATAAAGAGCTGACAGTTCTCGGCTTAGAGTTAAAAATAAATAACGTAAAGAGAATATGCTGAACATTTCAGTCAAATTACTTTACTTTGAGTCAGGGCCGTACGTAGGATTTTAAAAGAGGGTGTGCAGCAGAGTGGTGGGGCGCCAAAATAATGCCGAAGTTACTTATTGGGGTGTGGGCGCCATTTAAAAAGACTGACTGATCAGTGCCTTAAGACCATCACTTTGTGATCATAATCAAATGTAAAATTTTATAATTGAAAGACTGCTTTTTTGGTGGGGGGCGCCATTTTTCTCGGGACGCATTATTTTTTCTGTTTCTGGAGGTGCAATGTACCCCCTGCACCCCCGCTAGATACCGCCCTGATTTGAGTCGAGAAAACCGAATTCCAAAAACACTGTAGCATCGATTGTCTTTGCTACTGTTGTTACGATAATAATTAAACAATGTCCCAATAATTGTCCATTTTACGGTTAATCGCATATCGGATTCAAATGTGTTTAAAATCGTACCTATCAGATGGTCTAGAGAGTTGATCATGGTGCTCTTGTCATGTTAATACATTTATTAACGGTTAATCGCAGATCAGATTCAAATCGTAGCCTACCTATGAGATGGCCTAGAGAGTTGATCATGGTGCTCTTGTCATGTTAATACATTTATTAACGGTTAATCGCAGATCAGATTCAAATCGTAGCCTACCTATGAGATGGCCTAGAGAGTTGATTATGGTGGACTTGTCATGTTAATAAATGTCTAATTAATAATTAAGATAACATTTCAGGCCTAAAGAAAGACCTGCAACAGACAGATTTAGCTCTTGCATAATGTATGTTTAGCACTGACTAAAACTGTCATCCCACCACGCCATCATCGGAAGTGTCACGTGAGGATCTAAGCCCATCTACAATATGGGGGTTAAGGTGGCTCGGTGTTTAGAGGCCTAATAACACTCTTGTTGCAACTGTATAATATGTCCCAGTCATTATTCTGATCAACAAATTGTACTATTTTACATTGTAACATGCTAAAAGTGAACCTCGCATTTTGATTGGTCAATTAGACACCATCTATTGGACAATAACACCCCTCTGTTTTAGTATTTTCTTTTAAAATCGTAAATAGCATGTTACAATGTCGATAAACACTTCATGTTTTGCATTTAGAGGGGTGTTATTGTCCAATAGACATGTCCTGAGATTTAACATTAGAACCCGCGACGCTACGCGTCTTGGGTCCTAATGATCTCAGGACATGTCTATTGGACAATAACACCCCTCTAAATGCAAAACATGAAGTGTTTATCTCCTAAATATTCAAATAAATTGATGAAACAAAGTTCATCTTAACACACCTAATTGAAAAAATTGGAAAATTTAACTTAATGATTTGAAAAGCCTAACGTAAACCTTTTCAAATGTGACTTGGATTTAAAAATATTTTAGAACCCTCTGGACAAGTAAAATAGGATGTTATGGATAATTTATAGTTTAGGTAGGACATTTAAACATCCAGTACTTAGAATAAGGCTGTTTTTTATTTTCTGGAGCTGTCAAGCCAGCAAGAGTGTTATTGTCCCTTTGACGCACTGGCTCGTGCCCTAAGCAGGGGATCTCGGGCTCAACGTCGAGAAAATTGCTTGAGATTTTTGTACATGGTTTCCCATTGTCAGTGGTGTAGGACGTAGGGAGGGTCCGGGGGTCGGACAAGAAAAATCTTGTCGTACGAATTGCACGAAAAACAAGGTTGACGTGCACGTAAAAGATTCCATGGCAGTCGGAATTCGATGAAGATATAAGGGGGGTGAGATGGCCTAGTGGTCTAGAGTGTCGCGCTTCGACCTCTAGCTGACCGCTCACCTCTGCCTTGCGGCTGTCAGTGGGTTCGAGCCCTAGTGTGAGCGTATTAGACATGGAGATGGGCGCCTTCTCAACCTCGCTGGTTTCCCCCGGGCACTCCGGTTTACTCCCACTGCTAAAGACCCCTACGCGCAAGCGAACTATTGATTTGGTATTAAACCATATGTTAGTCCCGAAATGACCTAGTTGTGTTGAGTGGACGTTAAACACCATTTCTCTCTCTTTCTCTCGATGAAGATAAGGCGAAAATGCCGCTATCGGGGTAGAATTCCCCTTATAGTAGGCTACACTGTATTGGTGCAGAAAAGTAGGACGTTAAACCCCATTTCATTTCATTAATATCTAAAATTGAAATTTGCCCCAAGCTATATAATTTAAAAAGTAGGCCTACAGAAAAGTAGGACGTTAAACCCTATTTGATTTCGTAAAAATCTAGAATTGAAATTTGCCCCATGCTATATATATAGGCCTATATAATTTAAACGTATTATGAACATACATACCGGAACACCAGCCCAGTAAGGGGTTTCTCTCAACTCAATAACTGGGTAATACAGATGAACGTAGAATGTTAACCCCGTTATTCCAGACCCTAACAACAGTTGTAATATCACCAGAAGAATATGGCAACGGCAGCACCGACAACACCCACAACACCGTTTGCAACAAACACAACACCCATCGTCTGCTGAAGTCATTTCGGCGGCTTTCCTCTTCACGCGACGAGGTCGATGTGTCGTCGAGAAATCGTCTGGTGACAAATTCTGGGGCACTGTTGTGTCAAGGCCTGTCAGCATGGACCTCAGTTCTGGGGTACTACGGGCCGCGGAGTTATCCCGAGAATTGATCAACGTTAATTTAATAGAAGAAGCCGAGTGGGCTCGAGGCCTACTCGTTACCATGGTGATTGATCAGCACCACACCTTCGATATCCAATCACAAGAAATACCGGCTGGACCTATAACCCATATTTGTTACGTCAGCAGGTTCGTATATATCCACGTTTGCTAGAATCGGTTTCTCGTGAACATTCTTTCGCTAGTTGTACACCACAAAGCACCACGTAGCCCCCTCACTTCTGACTGTTTAACGAGATCATTTCGCCAATTGGAACATGCAACATTACTCAGTACACATTCACGTGGAACGTAGAACAAATAATTAACACCGTGTCATTCCAACGTGGCCGTAATTTGATCAGCAGCGACTCCGACAGGTTGTCTTCGCTGATTCCGCTCCGTGTCTGTGAGTCTTGTCTTTAAGCGAGGCTATATTCCTCTCTTACAATCAACCAACTGCTACGTTTTTGCTTAAATTGCCAAAGTTTCTCTCTCGACAAAGTTTTTCTTCGTATTCTATAAATATCCCTCTGTTGACTATAGCGGCATATTTTTACTTCTCTCACGCGCTCAAGTTCTCAGTAGAACGTTTGTTGTTATTTAGCCGTCTGCTCTAGACATGTGTTATACACGTCATAGTACAGCAGACGGCAGACAGCGCGAGACATGTTTTCTACAGTATTCCCTCGGCATGCGATTTTCCCCCATAAACAGGAACCGAACGAATTGCAACTGGATGAGTTCGGGAGATTCAACAGCGAGGTGGTCTTCATGCTAGATGTGTCAAACTTATCCCCCAAGATCAACGTGGCGATAGAGAGGCGGCTTCTCACCAATGCAACGAGGGTTCAATCCCAGCTCAGGGCATGAACTTTATCGTTGTAAGTGAGAGGGATATTCGGTCTCCCGTCCGATCAGGCAGGTTTCCCCCGAGTTCTTAGGTTTCTTCCTGCAGTAATGATCGAAATCATTCGCACGATCTGTGCCAAGGGCCAAATTTGAAAAAGGCCTCGGGCCTAATTTGCTACCCTTGTAAAATGACGTGATTATTATTATTATTATTATTATTATTATATCTTGGAACAGTATAATTAATACTCCCTCTACATGATCGAATGTTTAGCACGTGCGCGCTGTATCATAAAACCTGTGAGTGAGTCAACTGGCGTGGTTTCGAATTCCCGGTTGTACGTGCCAAGGATTATGGTCGCCTGTCCAACCTCATGCGTTTTCTCCGGGTCCTCCGGTTTCCTCACACTGCTAAAGACACATACGCGCAAGCGAATTATTGAAATAAAATTAAACCATGTGTTAGTTCCGAAATGACCTGGTTTGTGTCGAGTGGACGTTACACCCTATCCCCCCCCCTCTACATTCGATGTTCTCCCAGACACCGAAACTTGACGGATGTGAACTGAGTGAATTTGGGAGATAAAACGGCACGTTATACGGAGGATCCGGAGAAAACCCACGAGGTTGGAAAGGCGTCCCTACTCCTTGCCACGTACAACCGAATAATGTGCCGACTGCACGTTGCCATTACACGCCAGGACTAAAGAAGGACATGCAATAGGCAGGTTTAGCTCTTGAAAATACGATTAGGGTTGCAAAATTCCCGGGAATTTTCAAACAGGGAAAATTTCCCGGGAATTTTCAATTTGGTGCCATAGTTAAAACCTGTATCTTTATTAATGACGGTAATTATTTTAATAACTAAAAGATACAAAACTTACTATCTGATATGTCATATAAAACAAAATCTAATAACTAATAATGAGATACAGGTAGTCCTGGGGCCTGTTTCACGAAATTTTAACTAAGATAAAATCCGATTTAAGTAATTCGATTGGATAGTATTAGATTGATTTTAGCGCTTAGCCAATCAGATTTAAGTATGTACTCAAATTTGGATTTTATCTTAAGTTAAAATTTCGTGAAACAGGCCCCTATTAAATTGTTCATACACAGGTTACACATGCTATACAATTAATGCTCAAAGTTAGGTAACTCTGCCATTTCATCATTATCTTCAAAAATCATTACCTACTTCATCATCGGTGAAAAAAAGGGAGATTTCAGGATCAGTGGTCGGTTGCTCAAAACTAAGTTATTTTAACGATCCGTTAAACTCTAACGGACATATATCTTGGTAACGTGTTGTTTGCATTAAATTTACTACAGAAAACATTATAGAATACTTTATTGTTTCCTCCAGAAATATTAGCATAAATCTGTAGGAAAAATTTGCACCACCGAGTGTTCGGGGCCTTTTTTTCAAGCAACAATCTTTCTCTCCGTTAAAGTAAACGGATCGTTAAAAGATAACGGAGCTTTGAGCAACTGGCCTCTGATGAATATCTGAAATTTCTGTGCTGGAAGGGTCCTTGTCAGTTTCGAGGAATTTCAATTAGATCTTATACAGACCAACTTTTTTAACAAGTTCATTTGTTAATCTGTTTCTAACTTTTGTATGAGTTGAACCAAACAGCGACCTGTAACACTATTGTAGTGATTAACAAAAGATCTCAGTTTAGTAAATATAAAGGATTTATTTACATCAGGTATCTAAAACAGCCTCGGTTACATACATTCAACATGAATACACAGCAATACATAGGCCTAATACTGGAACTATTACTACTGCAATACATAATACTGAAACTATTACTAATACAGGAACACATCTACAGGAACACATCTACATAATACAGCATTTACTATTCTGCCCCTCTGCCAAGGCAGTGGCTGAAAGTCAAAATCATCTATTGTCAAAACTAGCAGAGTTCATTAGGTTCTATGCACCTAATAGTAGGTGCAGGGGGACTGCGCCACATATGATTTACACAAAAGACAAATATAACGACAAGACATCATACTCAGAAACAACAAACACGCCAACAATTAAACAAAGAGTGAATGGATCCGGGGCTAGCCGTAAGCGTCCACTGCGCTGTACAGTCCTGGGTCTGAAGTAACACAGACTTCACTCAAAATTAAAAATGATGGGAGATACAACCCGAAGAGTAAAACATTATGTGATGTCAGCATGAGTCATGGTCTGTCATATGCTACAAGAAATAGGAATGTAAGCATAATGTAGTAAAAATTTCAACTATACAAGCACCACATCGGTGAAATGTATAAAAAGGTTGTATAAAAACAATCAAGAAGTGTTTAAATATAAATTAAATAGATGTATAGTGAATGTATTGAGGGAACATATTTAAACCGTCACAAGAAAACACACAAACAAAACCGGATACAAAGAAGCAAAGGAAATGTAGACTGCCTCAGAAGGTAGCCGTCTGCTGACTGAATGGTGTGACGTAAATACGTCGTACTGTTATCAATGACGTCAAAGTTAGAGGTTTCTAAAAAAACGTAACAAAAAGGGCGATAATCAAGATGAAATAATGCTAAATAATATAAGTGTAATCAACCAATCGGAATTTTTAAGTTAATTAATTGCACAAAACATAATACTTAATACTCCATGCAAGCTATGCAAAACAGGAATGCAGAAGAAATCCAACTATGTAAGTGTATTTATAAAGGCATAAAATAATAACAATAAGGGCGATAATCCAGACAGGAGAAGAAATCCAACTATGTAAGTGTATTTATAAAGGCATAAAATAATAACAATAAGGGCGATAATCCAGACAGGATTACGTAACTATATAAATTTTAAAATTAAATTAAATTAGATCATTATCCAATATGTACTCGGTTATATATTTCATTACTGTGTTACAGACTAAATGCGTTAAAGGTGGTATTACAAGAATTAATGAAGCTACACTCGAAACATAAATTTATCTCTTTAGTTTTACCATTTGGAACACAACTAACATGGTTAAATAAGTTTAAAAAGTTAATATAGATGAAAATAAAAGAGAAAAATGAAATTCCAGTAAAAAAATAAAATTTAAGTATTTTTCAGTTCTAAAAATAGAGTTGTAAATTCCCGAAAATTCCCGGAAAACTTTACAAAACACAACTAACATGGTAAAATAAGTTTTAGAAGTTAATATAGATGAAAATAAAAGAGAAAAGAGAAATTCCAGTAAATAATTAAAATTTAAGTATATTTTCAGTTCTAAAAATAGATTTAAAAATTCCCGAAAATTCCCAACACTGAAAATTCCCGGAAAGTTTCCCACCCTTTGCAACCTTACAAACGATTATTTTATTTACAATAGTTTCGTGTGTTATTTTAGGGAAAGAGGAATTTCGGATTTTATCGACCAAAATAATTGTTGATGCATTTAGTAACTGGACAGTGTAATAAACTATTATACTTACTAATGGTAATGAAATGGGGTTTAACGTCCTACTATTCTGCACCTAAACCTGGGCTAATGAAGACGGGCATACGCCATACAGTGTGCTATGAGGGAAAATTTTGCCCGGACCGCGGCGCTGCGGCATACTCTTATATCGAGTTTCAACGGCCAAGGGATCGTTTACGTGCACGCCAATGTGTATACATACGGGACCTCGGGTTTACGTCCCATTCGATCGACTAGACATCTGTCTCCGTTCTGCGCCACTGCAAAGGTGAAACCACGCCGGAAAATCTGGATGAACTTTCTCGGCCAATGCAAGGATCTAACACCCGACCTCCAGCCGAGCGAGCCCGGGTCTTCTAACCCACTTAGCTACCGTCACTTATTATCGATGGGGTAGGCACTGGCATGGCCCCACTGTTCAAGAAGTAACTTAGACAACATTTATGTTTATACTCTTTAAAGCGGAAATTTTAAATTTTAAAATTAATTTTTTTAGTTACATTTTTAAAATGTATTAAAATAAAGCCTTAAAATAGATGGTATCCATAAACAGTCCTACCTTGTTAAAAGGCATAATCCTGTAAATCCTATAATTTACTATTGCCATTTGAGAAATTTGCAAAAATATCATTTTCATCCTCAAATTCCAACATTGGAAGATGGCTGTCCCATGTTGTCAATATCAAATCTAAGGAGGTAATTGTGTTGTTATTTCTTATGTCAATGATTTTTGAGGGTGGGAAATAATGCCCATGATTGTATAATAGTGAGTTGATAACCTATTGAGCAAAATATTAATTTTTTGACTTTCTTAAAAAAAATTGAAATTCTCGCTTTAAGTTTGTAATATTATTAAGGTAAGGGCTAAAGAAACGTACCCATACTAAAAGGAATGAGTTCGTCTCTGTGTATTAATTTACCATCCTCTGAAATAAATCTCTCGGGCCTGAAGACTTTCGGGTCGCCCCAAACCTTTTCATCCATTAAAACCGAATCCAAATTGGTAATGATAATAGAATTAAGCGGCAAGCGATATCCTTTGTACCACACGTCTTCAGTCACACTGCAAGGAGCACCCAGTGGTATGCCAGCGGCCAACCGTGAAGCTTCAGTAATGACAGCTAACGGCTTGAATATATACCAAATTACCCAATAAAAACTGCATTTCATTCATTCATTCATTCAATATGAAATAAAACTAAATTCTATGATTATTAACATATAATGAACATAATTCAGTCACACCAGCTTGATTTCAATTAGAATAACCTGCAACATCTGGAATAATCACTGATGTCCCCAATTATTCAATCAAATAAACTATGAATATAATAACTAGATAGAGATTTGACCAGCGGCTGCCAGGCAGGATACGCCCATATTTATACCTAAGTATATAAGAACTAGACCCAGATTTAAAAATCCCACCTCTTGTCATTTCGAAGACCGATCAGCATGTTGGATGTTGCAGATGTGTGTATGTGGCCTACCGTAACTTGGGCACTCGTGGCTGTTCTTGTGTCCTTACTATGGTGGCGTTTAACGTACCCTTGGTCCGGTGTCCCGTCTGGTGTTCCGCCGGGACCCCGACCACTGGTACCGATATTAGGCAACTTTTTACAGTTAGAGCTCGACCCGCGTAAACAGTTTGCTAAGTTTCGCAAGAGATATGGCGATGTGTTTAGTTTGTACATCGGGAATAAACACATCGTCGTATTAAATGGATTTGAAACTCTACAGGATCTGTTAGTGAAGAGAGGTGATAAATTGAGCAACCGGCCGGAAACAAACGCTATGGACATGTTGGGGGGATTTAAAGGTAAATTGTTCAAAGGGCCAGCAATTATTTTATTTTTCGTTGGCTTTGTATTTTCTAGCATTTTGAGTTTCATTACTGACTAAGATTAGTTGAATTAATACTCAAATTTCAGTGGTGGGAGGATACAAAGGTAATTTGTTCAAAGGGCCAGCAATTATTTTCTTTTTCGTTGACTTTGTATTTTCTAGCATTTTTAGTTTAATTACTGACTAAGATTCTCGTTGAATAAATACTCAAATTTCAACGGTGGGAGGATACAAACAAAGGTAATTTGTTCACAGGGCCAGCAAAAGAAGATCCTATATTTCATTATTTTCTTTTTCGTTGCCTTTGTATTTTCTAGCATTTTAGTTTAATTACTGACTCAGATTCGTGAAATTACTACTCAAATTTTAGTGGTGGAATTTGTCCACAGAAAATCACTCCCAAGTTAGGGCGTACTCGATTGAACTTTCCGGAATTGAATTCTCTCAATTCCGAAAATAGTGTCAATCGAGTGAAAAGAGGGTATTTAGCTACAACGCATGCGTCCACTGGTTAAGTTAATATCTCAACCAACCAATCATGCAGCCGAAACCTATTCGTTGTATTAAATTACGTCACAATTATTCTCACACCACCTCCGTAACTAGGGACTGACAGAACTGTGACAGGACTGAGTTTCGCATCACTCGATTGCAATTCTGTCAATTCGGGACGATCTGAACTGTGAATCGAACACACCCTTAAGATCGATCATAATTCTGAAAGTCTAAAAAAAATATTTAAATAAAATAAAACAAAGTGTTAGTGCCGAAATGACCTAGTTTGTGTCGAGTGGACGTTTAACCCTAATTCTCTCTCTCTCTCTTTCTCTCTCTCTCTCTCTCTCTCTCTCTCTCTCTCTCTGTCTGACGTCAACTGGCAGACTATCGCAATTGAAGAGACGACCACTGTCAAGATTGGTCTCATTTTTTTGAGCAATGTCTATTTTCTGTCTTGTCTGCAGGTTTATCTTGTATAATATTTTTGTTTTGCGTGTAGTGCGGTCCTCCCGCACTTACTATTATAAAGTATAAATGAAACTATAGTCTATTTTCTTTTCAGGTATTGTCTCGTCGTCTGGCAAATTATGGCGAGAACAACGAATTGTTTCACTGGGTTTGCTTCGTAAACTCGACTTTGGAAAGCAGTCACTGGGAGACAAGATTCAAGACGAGAGTGTGTATTTTTTGGACGCCATCAGTAAAGAACATGAAAAGGCCTTTGATCCCAATAAGCTGCTGGGAAACGCGGTGTTCAACATCACATGTAACATGGTGTTAGCTCAAAGATATGAATATGACAACGAAAATTTCATATGGGTCTTGCGGGTGATCAAGGAAACGTTAAACACGGTTGGAGCGTCCACGGCTATGACGTATTTTCCGTTTCTGGAGTACATACCGGGAGATATTTGCGGCGTTACTAAAGTGAAGGACAGTCTAAAAATATTCAAGAAAATAATTGTTAAACCAATGATAAAACATGCTGTTGAGAACTATGATGCCGACAACTGTAACAGTTTTATTTCGCTGTACCTAAAAGAGAAGTATGCCAGGGAGACTGCAGGAGAGGCAACTACATTGGATGGTACGTATAATTTAGTAAACTGGGACCCGGAGAAAACCCACGAGGTTTGACAGGCTACCGTACACGCCAGTTGACTCAACTAAAATTACAGTTCTAGGGCCTGTTTCACGAAATTTTAACTAAGATAAAATCTAAATTTTAGTAATTTGATTGGATAATGTTAGATTGATTTTAGTGCTTAGCCAATCAAAATTGAAGTATCTACTAAAATTTAGATTTTATCTTTAGTTAAAGCCCGAATACCACTCTTGTTGTAAATGAATAATATGTCCCAATCTTTATTCTGGTCAACAATTTGTACTATTATACAATATTTCAATTAATAAATGATACAAATTTCATCTTAACACACCTAATTTTAAAAATTGGAAAAATTCAACTACATGCCGTAACATGGTTTGAAAGGCTTTACGTAAACACTTTCAAAAGCAACTGTTTTTAAACATATTTTCGAACCTTCTGGACAAGTAAGATAGGTTGTAATGGATAATTTACACAACAGGTAGGACACTTAAACATCTAGTAGTTAAAATAGGGCTAATTTTTTTTCTGGACCTGTCAACCAGCAAGAGTGTTATTGTCCCTTTAAGATCTGAGAAACAGGGCCCAGATTTCTTGAAAGTGCATTATGTTAGATTTAGATAAAGAACAGACAACCATTACTATCACCGCTAAGCTGATATCGTTGATTAATGAAATAAAATGAAATGGGGTTTAACGTCCTACTATTATGCACCTAACCTGGGCTAATGGAAGACGGGCATACAACATACAGTGTGCTATGAGGAAATTTTTGCCCGGGCAGCGGCGCTACGGCCTACTCTTATATCGAATTCCAATTGCCAAGGGATCTTATACGTACAGTCCAAATCACTATTGAATACACAAACTTGGGCCCGATTCCTAGAAAATTCTTAAGCACGTTCTTGTGCTTAGATTTTAAGAACATTTGCATCTAAGTAAACTTACCATATTTTGTGTTTCGGGAAAATCCTTAAGAACGTTCTTGTAGTTAGATTTTTTAAAAGTAGACTTCATTGTAAGCACAAGAACGTTATTATGCGTTCCAAGAAAAAACTTAAGCACAACTTCGTTCTTAAACTTAGTCAATCTAAGCACAAGTCCCAAGCAAGGTAGAGTTAGTTATTCGACGACATTTCTGACACCTTTTGATACCAAAGAGACAATTACAAGACAGAGAAAATCTTTCTCCAAAAGCAATTAAGAATGCTATAGAAAATTTCGCTTCCACCCCGAAACCATTTCATTTATTTGTCAAATAGTTAACAATAGGCGCTCTGACAATTTTTCAGTTATTTTGTATGTGTCTGCTTTTTTTTTATCTTGTGGCACATGTTACATGCGTATAAGGGACATGTCAAATGCATACGACTTCAATGAAGCAGACGACCAATTTATGACGTAATTCGCACACCAATTTTTTTTTATGACGTTAAAGAGCATCGTAGTCTCAGTGTATGGTAAACCTTGCTAGTCACATTGTGCTTAGACTTATACTTGACGTGTGCTTACTTAAGAATGGTCTTGGGAATTGTATATGGGACGGTATTTTTATAAGTTTCTAACGTAAGAAAAAGTGAAGCATGACTTTGTGCTTAGTTTCAGAATTTTCTAGGAACCGGGCCCTGGACAATAGTATTGGTGAAAATCATCCAATAGTCACAGTCTTAACACTTTAATGACATACCACCAACTTAATGACTACTGCCTGAATTTTTGTTATAATTTTTCTGTATATATTGATCTTATAATTTTTGTTTTACTGTATTAGCTTGATAACGTTGAGGGAATACTCTTCGAAACGTCGCCTAAATAAATTTAGTAACTGTTATTCCATAAGTATTTGTTTTTGTGTATTAATACACATTATGTATATAAACCGATGAATTGAATCGATCTATTAGTATCGTATAATTTCATTTATAACAGTTATGGGTGGCTTAGTCAACGATATTAAAGCCCCAATACCACTCTTGTTGTAACTAAATGATATAATTTACAATATTCCAATAAGTTGATGATATGAATTTCATCTTTACACACCGAATTTAAAACATTTGAAAAAAATTCAACTACATGGTTTTATAAGCTTTACGTAAACACTTTCAAATGCAACTTTAAACATATTTTCGAACGCTCTGGACATGTAAAATAGGATGTAATGGATAATTTACACAACAGGTCACTTAAACATCTAGTATTTAAAAAAAGGCTATTTTTTCTGGACCTGTCAAGCCAGAAAGAGTGGTATTGTCCCTTTAACGTTACAGTGAAGCTAATTCAAACATATAGATAATATGTCAGAGGTAGCCCGGCCAGCTAGAAGTCGAAGCGCGGTACTCTAGACCACTAGGCCATTCCAACCCCCCTCTTTCAAGATGAGATACCCGGTTCGATCACGGCGTCGGCAAACCTTATTTCATTTGATCTTGTGATTTAGCATTTATGATAAAGCATTTATATTTTTGTTTTAAATATTTTCTACAGTTGAAAATCTGGAGCAGGTCGTGACGGACCTATTAATAGCGGGAACCGAGACGACAACATCAACACTACGGTGGGCGTTACTCTTTATGGTAACACATCCAGATGTGCAAGAGAAGTGTTACCAAGAACTCCAAACACACGTTGGTAATGGACGATCACCTGCCATGAGTGACCGGGATAATTTGGTGTATGTCCAGGCCGTCATTGCTGAAACTTCACGGTTGGCCGCTGTCATACCACTGGGTGCTCCTCGCAGTGTGACTGAAGACGTGTGGTACAAAGGATATCGCTTGCCGCTTAATTCAATTATCATTACCAATTTGGATTCGGTTTTAATGGATGAAAAGGTTTGGGGCGACCCGAAAGTCTTCAGGCCCGAGAGATTTATTTCAGAGGATGGTACATTAATACAGAGAGAAGAACTCATTCCTTTTAGTATGGGTACGTTTCTTTAGTCCTAATCTTAATAATACCACAAACTTTAAAAACTATAAACCTGAGCACTGGGACCATGCGACCTACATTTTGGGGGGGGTTCATGGTGGCTAATAAGTGGGTAAGTCGCTGGCTCGCTAGCCTGGAGGTCGGGTGTTCGATCCCTGCATTGGCCGAGAAAGTATATCCAGATTTCCTAGCGTAGCTTCCCCTTGTTAGGGACTCCGGACCGAGGGCCTGATAAAAAACGCTGTCTGGTCGTTCGGATGGGACGAAACACCGTGGTCCCCGTGTACAAATTGGCGTGCACGTAAAATATCTCTTGGCAGTTGGAATTTGACATAAGAGTAGGTCACAGCGCCGCTGCCTAGGCACAATTGTCCTAAAAGCATACTGTCTAGCGTATGCCCGTCTTCATTAGCCCAGTTTAGGAGCAGAACAGTGGGACATTAAACTCCATTTCATTTCCTACATTTTGGCCTTGACAGTTGGAATTCGATATAGAAGTAGCCTTAGCGCCGCTACCCGAGCAAAATTTCCCTCATAGCACACTCTATGGCGTATGCCCGTCTTCATTATTTCAGTCGGAGCAGAACAGTGGGACGTTACACCCAATTTTATTTCCTACATTTAGGGAGTCCGCCACCCTAATATCTTTGTTAATCTATTAGAGGCCATTTTATTTTCAATTGGATGGGAGAGTAATATCGATACATAACGAGAGAGAGAGAGAGAGAGAGAGAGAGAGAGAGAGAGAGAGAGAGAGATGGGGTTTAACGTCCACTCGACACACACTAGGTCATTTTGGGACTAACGTATGGTTTTCAATTTTTATTTCAATAATTCGCTTGCACGTAGGGGTCTTTAGCAGTGGGAGGGAACCGGAGTGCTCGGGGGAAACCCACGAGGTTGAGAAGGCGCCCCTATCTTCATGTCACATACGCTCACACTAGGGCTCGAAACCACAGCCGCAAGCCAGAGGTCGAAGCGCGGCACTCTAGACCACTAGGCCATTCCAACTCCCCTCGATACATAATGCCCCGTCCCTTCGCCATGTGAACTTGCTAAAGGCTACAGTTGTAAACACGATGAAATCAGAGGCATGTTTCACGAATTTGTTTAATGAGATAAAATCCAAATTCAAGTAATTTGATTGGATAATATTGGATTTATTTTAGTGCTTAGCCAATCAAAATTGAAGTATCTACTAAAATTTGGGTTTTATCTCTAGATAACATTTCCAGGGCCCAAATTTCTTGAAGACATATTTATGACATAATTATCTAATATATTCTACATCCAAGTTTTTCTTTTCGATATTCTGTAGTCTTCGGCTATCTGTCGCCCAGTCACAGCATCTCCCCCGTCCAAAGACCAAACCTAGTAACTCACTTTTGTCTTATTTTGAGAACACAAAAGAAAAAGTAATGAATGAATATTCAACCCCCGCTCATCCGTTGATTTCACTATTGCGTTACTAGGTTTTGCTGTGGCATACGAGGCAAAAGAACACAAAAGAAAAAGTAATGAATGAATATTAAACCCCAGCTCATCCATTGATTTGACTATTGAGTTACTAGGTTTTGCCTCTTGACGGGAGATCTGTGTCATCGTATTTCGCCGCTTTGAGTGGCTATCTTTTTATTACAATTTTTGTTATTATTAATTTTCAGGAAAACGAAGATGCATAGGGGAGACCACCGCCAAGATAGAGGCTTTTCTTTTCTTCTCTCATATGATTCAAAGATTTCGATTTGTAACCGAACCCGGAAAGCCAGCCCCTGGATTCGATGCCTCCCTTGCAGCCACCAATGCTCCTAAGCCTTATAAAATATGTGCCATTCCCCGGTAAACAGAAAACTAGATCTGACGAGACAAAACACGCGACGGAATTCCATATGTGCTAAACGCCCTTTCTACGGCGGATAACGTCACATTTTAACGCAATGGGATTTAAATCGGACAATGTCTGGTGACATTTAAATCGGACATGAACAGTGAATTAAAGGGACAGTAACACTCTTTCTGGCTTGACAGGTCCAGAGAAAAAAAAATAGCCTTATTCTAACTACAAGATGTTTAAGTGTCCTACCTGTTGTGTAAATTATCCATTACCATCTATCTTACTCGTCCAGAGGGTTCGAAAATATGCTTAAATCCAAGTCACATTTGAAAGTGTTTACGTAAGGCTTTTTATACCATATTACGGCATGTAGTTGAATTTTTCCAATTTTTAAAATTAAATGTGTTAAGATGAAATTTGTATCATTTTTTAATTGAAATATTGTAAAATAGTACAAATTGGTGACCAGAATAAAGATTGGAAGATATTTTTCAGTTACAACAAGAGTGGTATTTGAGCTTTAAAGCCCCCCCCCCCCACAGTCTCCCAGTCACAACACCATGAAAGAAATGTAGATGTTCCTTGCGGTTGATTTGCAAACGATTCAGCAAAATACTCGGTGTTAGAGAATAGCTAATAAAACGCTGTCTCGTATACGTCACGATGCCTTATTTAATGTAAATATATTTTTTATATCATCTATTTATGCATGCCTTACACATATTTCTGAATACACGGACCTCTACTTGAGTCCAGCGTGCATGGGGAGGCTGCATCACCAAACACAGAATGCCACTGCTACAAAACTTAATGCTGGAGCTTAAAATGGAAGGCAGATGCTAATTGTAGGCCGGTTGGGGAGGTTCGCGTGTTTCCGGAGTATAAAATGGCCGCTTTATATGAATGAGTATTTTGGGGAAAACTAACCCGAACCCTAACCCTAACCCTTTTAAGACGTGTAAACGGTAAATTAGATTCAAGTTCAGTCTACTAAAAAATGTTAGGGTTAGGATTTGGGTTAGTATTCCCCAAAAATCTCATTTATATAAAGCGGCCATTTTGAGCTCCGGAAACACGCGAACCTCCCCAACCGGCCTACAATTAGCATCTCCCAAAATAGAATTGAACCACGTGATGTACATGATTCTGGTGTTCATATAATCAAGGGATTGTCAGGAGGGAATGGGCGGGGCATCACCCAATAGGAACGCCCAATATCAGAAAACCTAATGCTGAAGAGGCGTTCTGGCACGTGAGAATCAATAGCGCTACATTGAGGCAATTTCGTTCATAGAAAATACAGACTGTTATAATATACTCATTAAATTCCGATTTTTAATTGAGTTAATTAGAAAGCAGTTAATTAATTATATCAATTTATTATAATTGTATAAATTGAATAATTAAATTAATTACAGATTATATGAATATTAGTGAATAAATTAAAGGATACATAAAACTTGTGGATGGTTGAATAGATTTTTAATTGAGTTAATTAGAAAGCAAGAATTAATTATATCAGTTTATTATAATTGTATAAATTGAATAATTAAATTAATTACAGATTATATGAATATTAGTGAATAAATTAAGGGACACATAAAACTTGTGGATGGTTGAATAGCCGAATGGTTGGCGCCTGCGCGTTGTATCATAAGATATGTCATTGATTAAACTGGGTAACAAATAGTATGGTCGTCTGTCCAGCCTCGAGGGTTTTCTCCGAGTCTCCCGGTTTCCCCTTACTGATAAATATCCCTACGCATAAGCCCCCCCCCCCCCAATACACCAGGACCATATACAATAATAGAACACGGTACATCACTAGATCAAGTTATCCATTCCGTCCCTCTGCCAAGGCAGCGCCTTGACTCGGGTGATTCCTCGAACTCATCTCTGTCTCGCCCTAAATATGTTCACTTCTACACACATCACAGTGTCCTAAATACCAACCTTCAAACAGATGAGAAACTAAATACTAAGTATGGTTTAAAGGTCGAGAGCGAGACATTAAGTAATATACCGATACTGCACGAGGCCTTAGTCGGATAGCCGTGGTGATAGAGAGGTGGCTTCTCCAGGCCCGAAGCCAGAAACCAAAATTTAGCCGACATAGCGGGGCGAAGAAAATAAATTTCCGACGACAAAAAATCAATGAACGAAGGTCATCGCCGACTCTCGTAAGCAGGAGGAGGGGTGAGCACGAAAATTAGAAGCTGAGAGAGTGAATTTAGGCCTCTATGATATGCAAGTGGCGAATGTGTCGGAAAATTATGTGATTCAAGCCGACATTAACTATCTCTCGGCCGAATTTGAGAGGATATGTCGTACTAAAACTCTCTCCCGGCGAAAATGCGAGATAGCTAACCAGCGATTTTTTCCGACGCAGACAGAAATATTCCGACAGGAACGGCCACGGGGGGGGGGGGGCGGCTCGCCCCCAAGCCCCCCTCTAGCCTTGGGCCTGGGCTTCTCACCAATGCATCGAGGGTTTAGTCCCAGCTCAGGGCAAGAACTTGATCGTTGTAAGTGAGAGGGATATTCGGTCTCCCGTCCGATCAGGCAGGCTTCCCCCGAGTTCTCCCGTTTCTTTCTGCAGTAATGATCGAAATCATTCGCACGATCTGTGCCAAGGGCCAAATTGGAAACAAGCCTCAGGCTTAATTTGCTACCCTTGTAAAATGACGAGATTATTATTATTATTATTATTATTTATTACGCAATATGTCTTGAAGGACAATGTTGGTGCCAGTCATTATCACATATGTGATAGAGCTGGTTAAACACATTCCAAATAACCTTTAAATGCAGAGATCAATGCTACGATAGCTGAGTATTACACGCTACCCGAATCGGCAGTGACGTAACGACAGTGAAAACACGAGCAAAAGCTCTATATAAATGACTGAAGCGGCGAGCGATAACAGAAACACGGCTAAATTTCTGCTCACTAATAATTCCTTCGAAGGCCAACAGTTGTTATATGGGATTGTAAGAGGATATCTGACAATTCAATAAAGTAATTGAATGTCATTAGATAAAAGAACACGAAAGAAAAATAGAAAAAGTCCTATATAACCATGTTTTATAAGGCATAGAGTGAATATAAACAAGGGAATGTGCAGACTATTTTTATTTTTCTCGTGTTCTCTTATTTAATGACATTCAGGTAGAGTGTGTAGTACTCAGCTATCGTAGCATTGCTCTCTGCGTTAAAAGTATATTTCTGCTTATAAAGTGTTCAACAATTAGCTGAGATGGACATGAATGATAATCATATATGATATTGTTTATATATTAAATTATGGTGTTTGTAATTACACTGTATATTTCTCTGAAAGTCATATGCGGATCAAGGTATACACCAAAATATCCTCTTTGGAGTTATATATAGTGTTCATGTGTAGCTTATTAATAATAATTAAATAATTGAATAATTAGAATTTTATTATAAGATCGTGTCTTCACAGAAGTTATCGGGGTTTAATGTCCACTCAACACTATATAACCCAAATCAATCAAATAATAAAACCCTATACTACCAAAATATATCCAATGTTATAAAGTACAGACGCAATATCATCAATTAGCAGCACATCAGTAAAATAATTGAAACGAATATTCGGTAAATCGCAGAAAATTGAAATTTGCACGCAGTTATTTCCCTTTACAACCGATAAATAGATTTTAGATTGCTACTCAGATTAATAATCTTGTTGGGTTTTGCAGATTCAAAAGAAAGATTTAAAACTGCATTTAAATAAAATCGGCGACACCTAAATGAATAGGCACGGTCTCCAGTTTCCTGCATATATGTTTTGTTTTAATTTTTCATGTCAACGGTTGAGGTATTGCATATATACTTAAAGGGCCAATACCGATAATATTTTGGAGAATTAAACTTTGTTCTTGGTTTTGTGTTAAAATTCCTTCAAATCCTCTACCTTGGGGCCGAACAACTATCACAAAAACAAATCGGGGCCCTCCAGCATGAGCAGTAATAAAAATGTCGATAAAAGCAAGAAAAAGAACAGCAAAAAACTAAAATCTGACAACTCAAACAAACGAAAAAGGGCGGACGCTTCTTCTTCTGACAACACGGCAGCCTCATGTGACACAACTAGTTTTCTAGACACTTTGTTAAAGGATGAACAGTCGTTAAAAACCTTTATTGGCGATCTATTGAAAAATGATAACGCGAGAGCCCATTTACTATCTCAACTTCAACCCGATATTATAAATAACTTGAATGAGCGTATAACTCAATTAGAAAATAAGATTGATGATCTGGAACAATACTCTAGACGTACATGTCTCAAGTTTAGCGGTATACCTGAAGTGGGACAGGGTGAAAGGGAAAACACCGATTATATTGTTCTTGACATTATAAACTATGAAATTACAAATCATTTGAATATCCAACTTTCATTAAATGATATAGGCAGAACGCATCGCGTTGGTCCGGTACGCCCAGGACATTGCCGGGACATTATAGTTCGTTTTATAAGCTATCGATGCAGAGCTCTAGTATTTGGAAACAAAAAACGCCTAAAAACAAACAATAACCGCAGAAACTTCAACATCTATATTAACGAAGCGCTAACTAAAAGTAGGTCGCTATTGTATCGGAAAACCAGAGACCTCTACAAAAACAAGCTTATAGGCGGTTGTTGGACAAACGACGGTAGAATTATGGTGAAATCTCTAGACGGTAAAATATCTACAGTCAATTATGATACCGAACTTAGTCAGTTCATAAGGCCCCAGGATACCCTTGCCAATGCAGCAACTGCCAACAATATCTGTCTGCCTATTAACGAACAAACGGAATTAAAATCAGTGGATCGGAGTCACAGCGATGCAGCTCCAAACACTATCCAAGAATTGAACTCTGGAGGTCCGCTATCATCTACCCCTACAAACTACGACACTCTATCAAACGGAGGTTTTCAAACGGTTAGCGCAAGTACAAGAAGGGTAAACGACATTTATTTTCCTGATGATAATCGGTTTTCACTACCTACACCAGATCTGTATAATACATCTAAATCTTACCTTTCTAAATGAGTTATTTGAATCTACTATCAATAAACGTTCGAGGTATAAGGTGCAAAAACAAAAGATTAAAAATATTTTCATGGCTACGGAAACAAAATAATGACATAACATTTATTCAAGAAAGCCATTCTACCATTTTAGATGAAAGGTCATGGAGAAATGAATGGAAAGGTGATATTTTTTTCGCTCATGGTAAATCTAATAGCGCAGGAACCCTTGTTCTGATTAATAATAATAATAATAATAATAATTATGACATTATTCAAAGTTTGTCTGATAGCAATGGCTACTATAATATAATAGTCATTAAATGTTATATGCACATATATATTATTGTAAATACTTACAGTCCTATTGCTGATAACGATCAAAGTGTTTACTTTAATACACTTTTAAATGAAATAAATAATATAACAAGTGACTATGAATCATATTGTGTAATACTAGGAGGGGACTTTAATAATATTAACAATGTATCAAAAGACCGCTACGGCGGTAATTATAAAATTAAAAAAAAGGGTCAGTTAAAAATTTTCGAAATAATCAATAAATATGATCTTTTGGATATATACAGGCATAAAAATCCAGATTGTATGAAATACACCTGGAGACAAAAATCACCCTTTATTCAGAGTCGCATAGACTTCTGGCTTTTATCAGACTTTCTTTCAAATCTTTGTGCCAATACAGAAATTATACCAACCTTTTTTAGTGATCACTCTGCTATAACACTAACTATAAAACTTAACAATGAAAGCAAAGGGCCAGGTCTCTGGATTTTTAATGCCACTTTATGTCACGATAACAGTTATAAAAAACAGATTATAGAAAATATAGATAAATGGGCAATAGAATATCATGAACCGAATGATAGTAGGGGACTATGGGATTATATCAAGTACCAAATAAAAACCTATACAATAAGTTACTCAAAAAGAAAGCAAAAAGTAAAACAAAATTTAAAAAACAAGTTAACGAATGAAATTAAATCATTAGAAAATAATTTATCGGAGAATAACTATACACAACTTCTGTATTTACAAAAGCAATTAGATCAAATATATGTTGAGGAAACCAAAGGAGCAATATTGAGTTCCAAGACAGCCTGGTACGAAAAGGGTGAAAAAAATACAAAGTTTTTTCTCAATTTAGAGACGCGTAACAAAAAATTAACATCCATATCTAGCATTCAAAAAGCCAATAGCGAAATCACATTCTGTAAAAAGGAAATTACAACAGAAATATATAACTTCTATCAAAATTTATACTCAGATGGATGTTTTACATCCTACTCAGAAAAACGAGAATTAAATGTAGTTACACATGATCTTCCGAAACTATGTGACTACCAAAGTCAAGAGTTAGAAGAAAAAATAAGCAATATAGAGTGCCAAAGGGCGATCGAATCATTCAAAGACAACAAATCACCTGGAAACGATGGAATTACCATCGAATTTTACAGATCATTCTGGCCTTCCATAGCAAAATATGTTTTAAAATGTTATGATAGTTCTTTTGAAAATGAATCATTGTCCTCCTCACAAAAACAATCAATAATAAAACTTATACCAAAAACAGATAAGGATAGATCACTGTTAAATAACTGGAGACCAATCACATTAATTAACGTTGATGTAAAAATAATTAGCAAAGTCTTAAATAATCGACTGAGGGATCATTTACCGCTACTAATTCATCCATGTCAAACTGGTTTTATAAAAGGTCGTCATATTCAAGAAAATACTAGGGTAATACATGACCTAATACATATCTCGAAAGAGAAAGAAATTACAGGTTTTCTGATGGCATTGGACTTCCGTAAAGCTTTTGATAGCATTTCTCACGACTTTATTTTTAAAACTTTAAATGTGTTCGGTTTAAAATCAAACTTTGTCAGATGGATAAGTACTCTTTACAAAAATATTACATGTGCAGTTTTAAACAAAGGATTTACTACCAACTATTTTGATGTTAAGCGGGGTGTTAGACAAGGGGATCCACTAAGTTCAAGTATCTTTAATCTTTGCATTGAAATATTATTAAATCAGATAAGACATAACATAAATATATTTGGAATACAATTTGGAAAACAAAATATTAAGGTTACAGCTTTTGCTGATGATGTGACAGTATTTTTAAGAGATTATAAATCTGCAAGACATCTACTTGAGGTCTTAAAATTATTTTATAAAATTTCAGGTTTAGAAATCAACTTATCAAAAACTGAAATATATAATCTAAATTATAAAAACTTTAATAATGATGAAGAAATCAAATCTCTCGGAATTAAAATATGTACAAATCATATCAAAATATTAGGAATATACTTTTCCTATGATGAAAATATATCATTTAAATTAAACTTCAACGATAAATATCAAGAGATCGAGCAAACATTAAGTAAATGGAACAATCGATGTCTATCATTAATGGGGAAAATACAGATTGTAAAAACATTTGCCACTCCTAAAATTTTATATCCTTCACTATCAATACCAATTCCCGTTAATTTAATTAAAGAATTTAACAGAATAGTATACAAATTTATCTGGGATGGAAATGATAAAATTAAACGAAACATATTAATTCAAAACTATGAAAAAGGTGGACTTAAAATGATTGATATTGAATCAATGTTAAAGGCGCAATGTATATTCTGGATAAAGAAAATTGTAGATGATAAAACAGAACAACCTTGGAAAGTACTATACAACTTTATGCTAAAAGAGTACGGTGGACATATATTGCCAATGTGTAACTATAAATCGACATTAATACAACTCCCAACATTCTATAAAAATCTCTATCAAAACTGGGAAGATGTATTTACAAGACACATTGATACTAGTGATAATCTTGAAGATCAACTTATTTGGAATAATAGAAATATAACAACAAGCTAATATATAATTCAAATCTATTAAATGATAATATTGTATATGTAAAAGATTTAAATACTGATAATTACAACAGTGAACAAAATAAATTAACTTTTCAAGGTATCAAGTCGAAAATAGGAAAGCTGTTAAACCTTTCCACTTGTATCTATAATCCTAGCCCGACATCAATTTGTAACTATCTTAATAAAATATTAAACATAATATACAATAATTCAATCTGTAAAATAAGATCTAAAGATGTGTACAATAAATTAATCCTAGAAAAACTCACTAAACCAACATCGATTTCAAAATGGCAGATGTCAATAAATGACGTCATCACTATCGATGATTTTTATAAATATTTTAAATTAATTTATGAAATTCTACCGGACACGAAACTTAGAACATTTCAGTATAAGTATCTACATAATATAATATTTACAAATGACACTTTACACAAATGGAAATTAAAATCTTCTAGCTTATGTGATTTCTGCAGTGCCGCCATTGAAAATATTGAACATCTTTTCTACTACTGTTATTACTCTAGTAAAATTTGGTCTGAATTTCATAAACTAATTAATAAATTAGATATAGAAATCGTTTTGAAAAGGAAAAATATTCACTTTGGATTTTTTGACCAAAACACTTTTCGTAATAGGTCAGACTGGACCATAACAAACCATCTTTTATTCTTAACTAAATATTATATCTACTGCGAAAAAATTAAAAATAGTACTCCGCAAAAGAATACATATATATCACTTATAAAACACATAGCTAATATCTCCCGTAAAAAGGCAAAACCTAGTAACTCACTTTTTTCTTGTTTTGAGAATTCAAAGGAAAACGTAATGAATGAATATTAAACCACAGCTCATCCATTGAATTTACTATTGAGTTACTAGGTTTTGCTGTGGTATACTAGACAAATGAAGGGAGTTGCTAGGTTGTGTCATGGGTGTAACTGCTTACAAAATCAAAAGATTGGAATATATAGTACACAACAGGAAGCACATACCCTAGTAACTACAAATTTGGTCCAAACTTAATTTTGATAAAAAAGTGAGTTACTAGGTTTTGCCTTTTTACGGGAGATATAGAAAATAATATTCATAACGAGAGTAGAAGTAATTGGACACGTATATTGGAAATGAATTTATAATATCAATATGTAATGTATGTTGTTTTTTTTTGGGAGGGGGGGGGGTTGTTGTTTTTTTGGTTTTTTTGGGGGGGGGGGGAAGGTTTTGTTTTTCTTTATGTATTGTATTGTATTATATTGTACTGTACTGTGTGTTGTATTGTAATGTATATTTTGTTGTATTATATAGTTTTGTAATGTATCTTTACTTAAATAAATTTTTATGAAAAAAAAAAAAAAAAAAAAAAAAAAAAAAAAACCTATCACAACATGTCATACGTTTTCAAACAACTTTAAAACCGCCAGTCTTCATCTGGGAAAATAATCCGGTGTCCCAAGTTGTATTATACGGTGTCTGAATAAAACCATACTTTATTTCATGAAAATGATGTGTAGGTGAAATTTACCTTTTTTTCATCAAAAACAGCACATGGGTCATCCACTGTCAAAGCATCTAAAGGAACAGGGTTCAATTTTCAGATCTCACAACGACAAATATAACACGAAATCTTTGAAGGGTTACGTGTCCGGATAAGCAGTTTTGATGTTCACGTCCAATCGACTCAATATTTTGAGCTAAAATTTTGAGACAAGGTAAATTTCACACGAACTCAAACTTTTCAAATCGGGATAGTTCTTAAAGGGACGCTGTTTTATTTTAAAATTAACGTAATGTCAAATGTTTATTAGGCTACAGTGCGCATGTTTATTACAAATGTGTAATGCTCTACTAGTATATAGGGGGTCACGGTGGCTAAGTGGATAAGGCGCTGGTCCGCTAGCCTGGAGGTTGGGCGTTCGATCCCTGCATTGGCCGAGAAAGTTTATCTCGATTTTCCGGCGTGATTTCCACTTGTCAGTGATGCAGAAGGAGGGCCTGACAAGGACAGCTGCCTAGTCGTTCGGATGGGACGAAAAACCGAGGTCCCGTGTACACATTGGCGTGCACGTAAAAGAACCCTTTGCAGTTGGAATTCAGTTGCTGCCCGGGCAAAATTTCCCTCATAGCACACTGTATGGCGTATGCCCGTCTTCAATTAGCCCAGGCTAGGTGCTTAAGCGTAGGACGTTAAACCCCATTTCATTCATTCATTCTACTAGTATATACAGTCCACCTGATCAAATTAATCAACGGGGTTAAGATTGCTGATCGGGTAATCAAGTTCTGGTTTATTTATATAACACTGTATTAAATAAGCCGACAGGGCTGTAAACAGGCCGCAAATGATAGTTTTGATTAATTGAGAAGTGTCGCGTCGAGAATTACACACTTGAAAGAAACGTGCGATTTCGGTTATTTTAAAATAAAACGTCGTGCAGTAACTTAATAGTTGACTGAAAAAGTGAATTATATGCAATTGTTTTGTTAAATGATTTGTTTTTTAAAAAAACAAACTAACACAATCGACGCTAACTAGGTAATTTCGGGACTAACATATAGTTCAATATTATTTGAGTACCTCGCTTGCTCGAAGAGGTGTTTAACAGTCAGCTGAAACCGGGGGACCAGAGAAAACTCGTCTTGTCTGTAACTATCAAGCGGTAAGAGAGAGATGGAGAGAGAGAGAGAGAGAAATGGGTTTAACGTCCACTCAACACAACTAGGTCATTTCGGGACTTAACATATGGTTTAATTTTATTTCAATAATTAGCTTGTGCGTAGGGGTCTTAAGCAGTGGGAGGAAACCGGAGTGCCCGGAAGAAATCAACGAGCTTGAGAAGATGCCCCTATCTCCGTGCCACAGCTGCAAGCCAGAGGTGACCGGCCAGTTAGAGGTCGATCGAAGCGAGGCACTCTAGACCACTAGACCCAGGGTTATAGTGAGATATGTCATTTTTGGAATAACATAATGGTATATTGTCATACCTGTTTTTCTCATTTTAAGTTTGTCGTCTTGGAAACCAACTGCAAAGCCAAAGAAGATGATTAAACCGAGTGGCAATCTCAAATCTAGTTATCGTTTGTAAAGGGAGATAACTGGGTGAACATTTCAATTTTCTGCAAAAAATCGAACAATCGTTGAAGTAATTATATTAATATGCTGTTATTTGACAATATTAGGTTGTTATATTTGATCACATTGGGTAGTGTTTGATAGTATTTGGAAGTATTGGGTTATTATTGGCGCAACGGTTAGACTTAGAGAGTAGGATTTGTGCGTCGAATTTTTGTGTCCTTGAATAAGACACTTCATCTTTGTATTCCAGTCTATCCAGCTGTGAATGGGGGTACCGGTAGGATGGTGCATGTATTAAACAAAATACTTGAAGCAGCATACGTTGGGGCTCTTTCTAAGAGATCAGGGGTAAAGGGAGGTAATCAGGCTGTACTTGTATCCTAGAGACCGGGATAGTAATTGTGTAGCGCTTTGAGCATAAACTTGGTTTCTGGATATAGCGGATTATATATATTCACATTATTATTTTTTGGATATCAGTGGTATAGGAAGGCAAATGTAACAGTCATACATCGGTATCGCATTTGAAGTATACTTCCCGCGATATAACTGATATGTCTATTTTGCATCAGTATGTTGTAGTATTAGGTAATATGTGGCGATATTGGGGTGGCATTAGGTAAATCGTCCCACTCAGCAGTTGGTCTTGTGGTGTTCCAAAATCTTGCATCACAGCAGTGCGCTACATCGATCAAGCTCTCAGACCCAACGTCATACCACATTTCGCACTTCATCGAAACAACGTTTTTCAGTGTGCTATGTTTAGTATGAGGGAAATATTTGCACGGGCAGCGGCGCTACGGCCTACTCTTATATCGAATTCAAACTGCCAAGGGATCTTTTACGTGCACGCCAATGTGTACACGGGACCTCAGGCTTTTGTGGGATTTTACGTCCACTCGACACAAACTAGGTCATTTCGGGACTAACATATGGTTTAATTTTATTTCAAGAATTCGCTTGCGCGTAGGAGTCTTTAGTCGTGGGAGGAAACAGGAGGACCCGGAGAAAACCCACGAGGTTGAACAGGCGACCCTACTCATTGTCACGTACCCACGGGGAAGAGGAGGTCGAAGTAATTTGAGCGACGCGACACAAGATATTTTTTTTTTATAGTAGTAGGAATTCGAGTTACGAAGTCAGATATGACGTCATATACCGCATGGCATTGTCCAATAATATAAATTAATTTGATTGGCTATTGCACCAATCCGTCGGATGGGAATAGAACTTGTCCTATCCATCCGACCATTTGTCGGATGCGAACGTTGGTGGTAACGTGTAAACGCCTCCTAACGAATCAATTATCAGTCAATCTGGTACCCAATAATAATAAATATCAACACAACACTAAATATCACATCAGATAAAGATCATTAGTGGCGTTGCTAGGTGTTATCGATATTTTATCTAATGAGTAAAAACAAGGCCCATTGTTATCAAATATACACAAATGTAGTTCGTGTGACAACTTCAATTTATTTAGTAATAGGCTAATTGTTTAGGGAATTAACTTAGTCAAACTGCTTTCAAGCATCATAAACTTGTCCGATTAAACGGCCTTGTGGGATTCATCTGCATTATTCTCCTAATGTATTTCGTTACGGCATGATGTGATATATCCAGCTTATTTATAAATAGGCGATTTGTTTAGAACAGTTAGTTAAATTGCTTCGAAGTTTCACCAAATACGTCTATGATTTACCGATAAATCGGTTTGGATTTGTTTTTTACACAAATTTAATGTAGTTCGCTAACTCGGGAAATAGGCGAATCGTTTGGGAAATGTTTCGAATCATATAAACCTGAACGTCGAACCGTTTGATCTTATTTTTTTATACGTCAATGTATTTCGTTACGACAGGATGTGACTGTGACAAATCTGGCTTATTTATAAAAAAAGGGCGATATTGTGTAGAACATTTATTTAGTTAGTTGAACTGTTCCGAATTAGGAATCTTCCATATCGTTTAGACGGTGGACTTCAGTTGCATCAATTATAGTTGGATTTTGCATCAATTGTAATCTACGGTGACAGTGTGACGTAGAATCAGACCCCTGTCTTAGTTAGCTCCGTTAGCCCGGTTTGTGAAGAGAGTAAGACGCAAACCCGCTATTAAATTAAACTGTAATGACCCCAAAAGGGCCGGAAGTCAATTAACAGATCCTGAAAATGTTCACTGTTAGCCAGAATCGCTGTGATTTGACAGTTCCACTCAAACCGTATTTTCGAATCATGAGAGTACTTGGAATTTACAGATGTCCAGATGAAACAAGAGTAGTGGATCTCACCGCGGATTCAACAGAGGTGCAGGGCACAAAGCTTCGACTAAAACGAAGCGTCTATACTATGTACCAAGTTATATGTTTGATGTTATTGTGGTTTCAAGTCGGACGATACACAGTGGATCTGTTCATAGTGAAACCGTTCGTATCTAAAACATTGCTATTTAGGACGTCCATCTTGTGTTTCGCTCTACAGACTGCTGTGGATGGCACCGTCTTGTTCCGAATGTTCAAATTCAAAGATAGGTTCCATTTATTTCTGAAACAATGGACTGAAATGTCCAGGCGAGCTGCTTCCCAGGGATGCAACCAAGAACAGATATTATCCAAAATCAAAAGAACACATCGCGTCTTGATCGCTGTGTTATTTTTAACACACGCCGGTATATCAGCTGGTTTTATTGTCAGTGTACAGAATAAAAACGAACTCGTCCAAGCAGCAGTTGGACCGTTTGGCGATTCGCCCCTTTCAGCGGGCCTAACAGCAACCCTGTGGTGTTACAATGCAGCAGTGTGGGTGTCCTTGACACCATTCGTTGCATTCGTTATAAAAAGCTTGACTTTTCAGTATGATTCACTGAACGAAAAAATAAAAGAACTTGTTAATACAGCGACAAGATTTCCTGTCAAAATTCACCTCTACAAACGACTTCACATGGACCTGTGTGACATGGTAGATCGGCTCAATCAAGACTTCAAATATATCGTGGCTACTTCGTACCTATTAAGTATCTCAGTACTGCTGTGTATTGGGTACACTGTAACGAAGACAGCCGTTGTGGATGGTTATCTGATAACCATGATGTCAATCATTGCGTTACTGAGTATTCACAGGCTAGTAGCCTTGTCCGTAGTAGCTGCTAATCTTCACGAAAAGGTAAGATGAGGTCACGCGTTGGTTTTTGTGGGTGACTTGGTCCCTGAACCCTGGGTATAACGTCATCTTTTAGTGGCATCTAGCAATTGGAGACATAACAGAACTAACACAATTGTGTATAACAGACCCCAAAATTGTCCTCCTAACAGAGGCGTTACGGTTAGTATAATATGGGTGGGGGGGTGGCCGAATAGTTAGCACGTGCGTGCTGTATCATAAAGCCTGTCCTTGAGTCAACTGGCGTGGTTTAGAATCTCCGGTTGTTTTGGTAGGGTCGCCTGTCCAACCTCGTGGGTTTTCTGCGGATCCTCCGGTTACCTTCCACTGCTAAAGACCCATTTTCGCAAGCAAATTAATGAAATAAAATTAACCATATTTTAGTCCAGAAATGGCCAAGTTGTGTTGAGTTGATGTTAAACCTCATTTCTCTCTCTCTCTCTTACAAGATCCCTGCATTGGCCGAGAAAGTTCATCTCGATTTTCCGACGTGATTTCCCCTTGTCAGTGATGCAGAACGAGGGCCTGACAAGGACAGCCGCCTAGTCGTTTGGATGGGACGAAAAACCGAGGTCCCGTGTACACATTGGAATGCACGTAAAAGATCCCTTGGCAGTTGGAATTCGATATAAGAGTAGGCCGCTGCCCGGGAAAAATTTCCCTCATAGCACACTGTATGGCGTATGTCCGTCTTCAATTAGCTCAGGTTAAGTGCATAACAGTAGGACGTTAAGCCCCATTTCATTCATTCATTCTCTCTTACAAGGGCCGTCTTCAATAAGCTCAGGTTAAGTGCATAACAGTAGGACGTTAAATCCCATTTCAATCATTCATTCTCTTACAAGGGTCACCAACATGATTCGTTAGCCAACCTTCTTAGATTAGAGGTCATCAAAATACACAGAGAAACGCCGTTAGCTGAAATCAGAATATTGTATTATTTTATGTGAATTGATAAACTGTATTTTTCTACCCTCGGGAAGTTTTCCCGATAACATTGTGTGTTTTAATCGTAAACCGGCTATATAAAGATATAAGAGTCAACCGATCAGCTGTTTTGGGTTTTAAAGCGAGATTTTCCAATTTTCTAAGAAAGTTAAAACATAATTATTTCTATGTCTTTTGCTCAATAGGTTACCAATTTTCTAAGAAAGTTAAAACATAATTATTTCTATGTCTTTTGCTCAATAGGTTATCAATTTACTATTATACGACAATGGGCATTACTTCCCACCCTTCAAAATCATTGACAAAGCAGATAACAACACAATTACCTCTCTTGTTTTCCCATTGACAACATGGACGGCCATTTTCCCACGTTCGAATTTAAAGTTAAAAATTATATTTTTGCCAATTTCTCAGCTAGCAGTAGTGAATTATAGGATTGATAGGATTATTCTTTAACAAGCTAGGACCGTTTAAGGTTACCATCTATTTTAAGAAGTTATTTTTATACATATTTAAAATATAACTTTAAAAAATTGAAATTTCCACTTTAAGGAGACTCAGGTAGGATGTGACCGCTGGCAGTCATAACATCAATGTTTTTACACGTCCACATTTTCATTTGAACGTAAACTGTTTGTGGGCATTCTACAGGTTACAATTTTATCCGAAACTTGAAATACAGGTTAATATCCCAAAGATCGCGATTATGATTAATATCGATATGTATCGGACCATAACTTCATGGATTACCGCCCTTGGTTACACCATAAATGATGCTTTCAGCTGGTGGGTACTTGGTGGTCTAGGCGTCGCAATTTTTATCTGATTGTTATGAAACTTAACAGATATGTTAGACTGCCCCAGTCTCTTCTATTTATTTTACATTTCGATTTATATAAAAGCATTAATGTTTAGTAAACCAACATTTTCGTTTCCATTTGTATAAAAATTTTTTTTTGAGTAAACCTGTATGTTTATACCACAAAGATCTTGGTTCCTGTAGATCTTCGCGCATGTAGGACTGTCACTTATTGGATTACGGCATTATGTACTCAGGATCGTATCTGTAGCCCGTTTTCCGTCAATCTCAAACACGATACCTGCTTTTTGGGATCACGGTGGCTAAGTGGATAGGGCGCTGGTTCGCTAGCCTGGAGGTCGGGTGTTCGATCCCTGCATTGGCCGAGAAAGTTTATCTCGATTTTCCGACGTGATTTTCCCTTGTCAGTGATGCAGAAGGAGGCTTGACAAGGATAGCTGCTTAGTCGTTCAGATGGGACGAAAACCCGAGGTCCCGTGTACACATTGGAGTGCACGTAAAAGATCCCTTGTCAGTTGAAATTCGATATAAGAGTAGACCGTAGCGCCGCGGCCCGGGAAAAATTTCCCTCATAGCACACTGTATGGCGTATGCCAGTCTTCAAGTGCATAACAGTAGGACGTTAAACCCCATTATTCATTCATTGTTTTGTTTAAATTCAGGTTCATCAACGGTCACTTATTGGATTACGGCACAGAGATATCTGCTTATTTGTTTTGTTTAAATTCAGGTTCATCAACCATTACCATATTTATATAGGATTAGAGGTGACCAGGCTACGGTAGAAGACATGATGGAGGTAGTAAATCAGTCATTTAATTTCATACATTGAACGAAGTTGGGCCGGGGGTGGGGGGAGGGGGATCCCGTCCCCTGGCGCGAGAATGTTTGAATAATGGATTTTAAAAGCTGTTTAGAGAACATTCTGGTGTTTCTAGCCCGTGCACAAATGTAGCGTGTGGCAACCTTACCATGTCGTCAAGGGGGGGGGGGGCGTCCATTTGACACAAAATAGGTCATTTCGGGACTAACATATGGTTTAATTTAATTTCAATAGGGATCCTTGGCATTGAAAGGAAACCGGAGGACCCAGAGAAAACCCACGAGGATAGACAGGCGATCATACTGCCAAAGAACCCTACGTGCAAACGAATTATTGAAATACAATTAAAAACCGAAATAACCTAGTTTATGTCGAGTGGACGTTAAATATCATCTCTCTCTCTCCCTCTCTCTCTCCCTCACACTCTATGTGTGTCGTTTCGCTCCCTGATCGTACTTTGTAAGGTCATATTTACATTAAGAAGCTAGAGTCCCATTGAGAATGAGATCACTGCAAGCGTCTTAAATGCATCGGGGGGGGGGGGCGAATCGGTAGCACGTGCGTGCTGTATCACAAGCCTGTGATTGAGTCAACTGGCGTGGTTTCTAATTTCCGGTTGTACGTGGCAAGGGGGTTTATTCCCGGGAAGGCGCAGTTAGTGACCGTAACGGATTAAAAAAGGTCGTTTTCGACGCCTTAACGGGAATCCAGTCCCTAAGGATTAAAATGGATTAAAAAACGTAACAATGGTGTTATAGAGTGTTATAAGAATTTACTCTTTCATAATCCCCACTATAACTAATTAACCAACATTTTAGCATCAGTCGTGGGATAAGAACATAAAAACATAACTATAGTATAACAAAAATTCATTTAATTTCTTCAAAAACAAATAAAAAACATAACTATAATATAACAATAATCAATTTCGTCAAATAAATAAAAAACATAACTATACTATAACAATAATTAATTTCGTCAAATAAATAAAAACATAACTATACTATAACAAAATTAATTTCGTCAAATAAATAAAAAACACAATTATACTATAACAAAAATTAATTTCACCAAATAAATAAAAACATAACTATACTATAACAATAATTAATTTCGTCAAATAAATAAAAACATAACTATACTATAACAAAATTAATTTCGTCAAATAAATAAAAAACACAATTATACTATAACAAAAATTAATTTCACCAAATAAATAAAATAAACTTAATCATACTATAACAAAAACTTAAGAAATAAAAACAACTAAAATCAGTTCAATTTCGCCAAAAAACATACCCTGTCTAAATACTCAACTAACGTCAATTCATGAACCTCGTAACTTCTTTTCAATTCCTGGAGCTTGTTTTGAAGTTGGGCATATTTGTGTCTTTTCTGTGGTGGTTCCTGTCCGCCAGCATATTGCACTATTTTTATTTCATTAATATTTTGCTCCTGTTGTAAAAATGCTATCAATTCAAAAACATTCGGATGGGCTTTTCCGACCAGCTTTTTGACCTTCGAATGCCATCCTTCCAGAATGTTGTTGGTCCTGTGTTCCTCTGTATTGTAATAGTTCCACTGGTAAGTTGAAAATTCTCCCTTAAACCATTGATTTGTAAAATAATCAGCCAATTCTGTTATTTTTGGATCAGGTGGCATTTCTGCTACAATGTGAAGGAATGCATCTTCAACCTGCAAGTAAAATAGACTTGGTAAATAAATTTGATAACAAAGTGTTCAAAACGTTCCACATCTACTCAAATAAGAGAAATCGAGGGCATATGCAGCAAGACATAATAAAATACACCTACCCGTTCAACTGGCACCAACGGTAGAGCTGCAAATCTCCGTATTTCTTGGTCGTCTCTATATTGTACTTGTATACCTGCATTCTGTGTTCGTCTCCAAATACACTGGGTAAAATGGAAAAAAAAACAGCCTTTCCATTCCGTATTTGGGAATATTTCCAACATTGTGTGAGTGAACTTGATGATGATATTCATCATTAGTTGCCAATTGAGCGAATAGGTGAACACTACTTGGGTGATTTGATGATATTCATCATTATCTGCCAATTGGTGAAAAAAATTCAGAGTGAACATAAATTCAAAAAATCTTTAACACCGTTAATTGGGTCCTAATAACAACATGTCTCTCTTCAAACGAAAGCCGACAAGTCGATATCTGCGCCTTCCCGGGAAGGATTAATTTTGGTTACGCTCTGTAACTGCGCCTTCCCGGGAATACACCGGCAAGGGATAGGTCGCCTGTCCAACCACGTAGGTTTTCTCCGGGTCCTATTTGTACGCTAAACTCATTTTCTCTCTTTCTCTCTCTCTTAATTTGGCATCAGATTAAATTATTACCGTTGTCAGTCATACCAGCGTATGTTTGTCTAATGGAGTTTAGGCCCATAAAGTCTTTTAAAAGAGATAAGCTTCTCATTTGGTTTCGTTTTACATGTTTCCACCACACTGAGATCTGGATGATTTGTTATGTAGCAGGCGTTCAAGTTGACGTTTAGAATTAGCAAATGAAACGGTATGTTACGGCGAGTTCTTGGCAAAAGGGCTTAGCCAATGAAACCATTTGTGATGGCGACTTCTTGGGTAGACCCCTAGAAACGTCAACGGCGATTGATTAATCGATGCTTGACGTCACTGGGTCAAAAGCTGCTGGCATGACCCCTGACACGACGTCCCAGTACAATTGACCGGATCTTCATGTAGTGTAGGCCATCGAAAGTATAAAAAAAACGAAACGTAAAATAGATGTGTTTTCTAATCAGATTGCCTGTTTCTATTTCAAATCTTAAATTATATTTATATCCTCTGTCATTTATTTATTCTTAATATTTGTTTGCTTTCAATTCATGATATTTTTTTTAAAGTTAAACTTAAAACTGTGATTTTTGTCTTTATATTTAAGCGTATAAATAGTACCTTTTGAGTTACCATTTAGCTTGTGTCCTATTTCATCAAACGATTGGTGCAATATAGTCCGGTTGGAACGGGTGTGCCATTAAACATTCTCTTCTTTACCCCCCCCCCCACAATATTTATTCAAAAACTTAGTTGATTGTACACATAACCTACAGTAACATAATAATACATGCATGAGAGTCGTATCTAGCGGGGGTGCAGGGAGTATATTGCATCCCAGAAAAAAAGGCGCGCCTGGAGGTCGGGTGTTCGAACTCTGCATTGGCCGAGGAAGTTCATCGGATGGGACGAAAACCCGAGGTCCCGCACGCGTGTACACATTGGCGTGTACGTAAATGATCCCTTGCCAGCTGGAATTCGATGTAAGAGTAGATCGTAGCGCCACAAACTTTCCATCCTAGCACATTGTATAATGGCGTATGCCCGTTTTCATTAGCCCAGTTTAGGAGCAACGCAATGGGACGTTAAACTCCATTTCATTTCATATTTTAAGGGCGCCCACAAGCCAATAGGTTCGTTTGCTCTGATTCAAACTTTTTTTTAATATCCCTTACGTGGAGGCTAACGCGCCTCACCACTCTGCTGCACCCCACTTTCAAAATCCTATATACGGCCCTACATTTAATCGGCTCACTTATTAAATTGAAAGTCATTTCACTTTATATAGTAATATGCTCTTAATTTTGTGCGCAAGGTGCCACGTTTGTCAAGGGGCCTATACACTGTTTGTGCTTTCCATCTCTCTCAGGTAAACCTATTTATAGCCAAGCTCCAGGAATCGTCAGTGGGTATAACAGCCATGGACATTCTGGTTATTAGGAAAGGTACCATACTCACGGTAAGAAAACTTCTATATTTTTGAAAGGGACAATAAAACTCTTGCTGGCTTGACAGCCCCAGAAAAAAAATAATAGCCTTATTCTAAGTACTACTGTCTGATCTATGGTAAATAAAAAACGGATTTCTTCGATTATGAACAAACTATTTAACTTTGGTTATTATAAACTTACCTGTGTGTTTGAAATCAACTTCGGTTAAATAAAATCCATTGCACAGTTAAATACCACAACTAATTAACTAGGTTCTCTCTTTTCGATTCCCCAGTTGTACTTGACAATAAGGGAAGCAACTCAAGAAAATGGGGAATACTTTCAGATTAATCTGCAGTTTAAAATGTATTTTGAATGAGGTCACATTCTCTTTAACGAACTTTTACTTCCTTTTCAGCTGTTTGGAGTTTACTTAACTTACTTCTTCGTTGTTGTCCAGTTCTCCGTTTGATCCGATCCTGTTCACCGGTGTACGTGGCAGGCCCGTAGCCAGGAAGTTGTTTTTTTTTTGGGGGGGGGGGGCAAAGATGTTTTCGGGAGGGCCATGGAAATCTGCATGAAATTTTGCGGTAAGGGCCAATTTTCTTGTGATATTGGGGTGGGGGGGGCAAGTTTCAGTATTGGGAGGGCAGTCCCCCCCCCCGTGCCACCCCCTGGTTACGGGCCTGGTACGTGGACGAAACCTACACCGATAAAGATACGTTTCCTAAAAAAAGTGGTTATTGGGTGGTTATTTCCAATAAAAGTATGGCACCTTTTTTATATATGGAAAGTAGAAATATCCAATCTTAATAGAAAAATATCAGATTCCCTAAAAAAAATCCACACGCATGGAGCGCATACAGGACAAAAATTTACGGGTTTCCCTAATCGGCAGCCCGACGATTAGAAATGTCTGCTCACGCGGAGAAAGATCGCTCGATGTACATGTTGATAAACTGCCCTTATTGTTAAAATTCTTTGACGTTCTAACACCTGACGTCAACTGGCAGACTATCGCCATTGACGAGGCGACCACTGTCGAGATTGGTCGTATTATATTTTTTTTTTTTACGTCTTTTTTAAAAAATCATTTTAGTGAAGCCTGTACCATAATAGGCCCGGGACTGTACAGCGCAGTGGACGCTTACGGCTGGCCCCCGGATCCATTCACTTGATTTGATAATTATTTGTTTTTGCAATGTCTATTTTCTGTCTTGTCCGCAGGTTTATCTTGTAGTTTTTTGTTTTGCGTGTGGTGCGGTCCTCCTGCACTTACTATTAGACGTAAAACACTTTCTGAGATAAAAATCATGGAAACAGTCGTGGACAGTGGATAATCCGAGAATTTTCTATACGTAGATCGTCAGCTATGTCGCCACTCGGCAAAACTCGACTGGTAACGGTAATCCCAACATCAAATCTCGGCTGTATGACAGTAAGTGATATGTACCTACGCCAATACATTTGCGATGCGGCTACCGGTTTACTTTAAACAGGAAAACGTCTCGCTTTTACAAAAAAGTCCAAAATTACGTCTTTTGTAGAGTGTGTATACCTAAATGAGCAGAGATATTGTCTCAAGGCTGCTGGTTTGATACATTTCCCTGGTAATTCCTCAAACCCAATGGCAAACGTGACGTTTGTTGATATAATACACTCTCCACAGAAATCTCCATTGGGGCAGCCATTTTCCATGTCGAGGTTTGCCGAATGAAATGTCGCATGATACAAACAAGACATCTTTTTTATAGATTTTTTTATAGCAGTGGTATTCCCTCAAGTAAACAGTGTTTTGAGAAGGATTTGAAGCAAACGTGTCATAGATTCATAAGTTTGAATATGTTTTTAATCCAAAATACATCATGAAATCCCCCAGTTTCTATGCGGGAACGTATCTTTAATGTGCCTATTTATTCCGTTCTCCAAACTGATCAAATAAAATTTGGAAACGCAGACTTGTTCTTGTTTACTCATCCCAGACTTAGGAATGAATAAATGAATTATTCGAATGAATGAATGGTGTTTAACGCCCAATGCTTCTGACCTAACCTGGGCTAATTGAAGACGGGCATGCAGTGTACTATGAGGGATATTTTTCTCGGGAATTCCAACAGCCGAGGGATCTTTTACGTGCACGCCATTGTGTACACGGGACCTCAGTTTTTTCGTCCCAGCCGAACGACTAGGCAGCTATCCTTGTCAGGCCCTCCGTCTGCATCACTGACAACACAATAAGGTGACAATCAACTCGGCATGCAATAAGGAATTCGCTGGAAGCCCGTGACATCAGTCAAATCACATGCTCGGTGTGCGCTAATCCGAGCCTTCGATACATAAAATGAATTGAAAGTGGTCTATTCTTAGTAACCCATTTAACGAAGGAATCTGATTGGATCACAGTTTGGGCCTATACGCAATCAAACTTAGTGCCGAAAAATGCAGAGTGTTACAAGGAGGGCTTTATAAGATGTATGTAGTTAAGGCGAGGTCGAGCCTTCCATTGAAGATGATGTCTACAGGGGGGTTACATGGCCGAATGGTTATTGATTTATTGATTGATTGATTTATTTATTTTACTTTCTGCATAATATAATATAATATACTAGGTTAATACTATACGTTTTAGGTAGGTTTTTATATGGTTGGGGGGAGGGGGAATACCCTATTAATATAAAGTCACGGAACGGCAGCTGTATATATGTATAAATGTTTAGTTTATATTTAAATAATTTTATATTTTGTATGTTATTGTTGTATATATGTTGTGTAGGTACATAAAATAAATTTATTTTTGTAAATTCTGGAGAGGAGTCAACATAGGCCAAGCCTGTTCTCCAATCCTATTTCAAATGAAAAAAATATTGTTTAAAAAAAAAAAAGTGGTTAGCATGCCCGTGCTGTATCATAAAGCCTGTCATTTACGCGACTGGCGTGGTTTCGAATCCCCGGTTATATGTTTTTTTTTATAAGCAATATTTTTATTCAGATACATAGGGATTGGGGAACAGGCATAGCCTATATTAAACCCCTTTCCCTGTCAGATATAGATACATGTATTTACATGTTAGTAAAAAGAAAAATAGAAATTTTCATAATAATCAAAATTATTTTCATAATAATCAAAATAATTAAAATAGTTTTCAATGTTCACGTACAGGTGTGATTATAGTGAAACTATATTTATAATGAAGGGTTATAATTGTCCCTGGAACCGTCTGGTGATTTCAAAGAACGAGTGGACGGTTTTAAAAATATTTAGTGAGTCATCCACGTCGTCAGTTCCGTGCAATAAAACTGTAGTATTTCGATGAATAGTCGATAAGTTATTTATTGTATTGTTACGCTTATCTGAATATAAGGAGCAATTAAAAAAAAATGTTCAGTGTCTTCGAATAAATGTCCACATTTACAGGATGGGCTGTCAGAAATATAAATATGACGTAAAATTTTTTGTCCATTTAGATTGCTGCAAGAGAGACGCAGTTTAGAATGAATAATTTTGTTTGTGCGGGATCCAAATGAAAAGATTTTTCGTGGTATTAAATCTTGAGCCATAAGTTTCGAATTGAAAATATTTAGAGATAACGATTTTTCTGTGTCTGCATTTAATGTGTTCCATTCTCTAATTGATGAAAGAATTATAGAAAATATTTGTTTTACATTTATATTCAGGTAGGCATGTGTTTCGGAGATTATAATGAGTGCTTTTTGTCAAGATTAAATCATGAAGATAAGATGGAGAAAGGCCGTTAATAATTTTATAAATGAATTTGAGTTTATGTCTTCTGCGTCTCTCTTTTAGCGTAACAAAACCGGTTTCTTCATATAATAGTCTATGGCTGGTACCCCTTACAGCACCACATATGGACCTTAGTGCATCCAGTTGAAGGTGCTCTAATTTGTTAGCTAGTTGGTCTGTGCAGTTGTCCCAGATAACGTCACAATAATCAAAATGAGGTAGGATAAAGGAGGTATAGATGGTTTGTAATGATTTACGGTTAAGTCTGTATTTAAGGGATCTTAAACAATTGATAGATTTGCTGTTTTTTTCAATAATATCATTTATATGTTTATTCCATTTGCAATTTTGTTGAAAAGTCAGGCCTAAATGTTTGTGATATGGGACCTCCTTGATAGGAACACTATTTAAAGTAAGGGTAGGTAAAATAGGATTTTGTTTGGTTGTCAGTGCTAGTGTTTCGGTCTTTAGTGGGTTAAAGGATACCAGCCATGTTTTAGCCAATGAGTTAATTTTATCCAGGTCATTGTTTAAAATATTTGTCCATTTGGTAGGTTCATCAATTTTCAGATAAAGGGAAGTGTCGTCAGCGAAGAGTCGAACATTTGGTGAGATTTTACTTACAATATCATTTATATAGATGAGGAAAAGGAGAGGACCGAGAACGGAGCCCTGAGGCACGCCCGAGGGAATGGTTTTGGGAGAGGAGGGACACCTGTTATATGTGACAAGGAGTAGGGTCACCTGTCCAGCCTCATAGGTTTTATCCGGGTCCTCCGGTTTCCTCCCACTGATAATGATCCCTTCGCGCAAGCGAATTATTAAAATAAAATTAAAACCATATGTTGACCCCGAAATGACATAGTTTGTGTCGAGTGGACGTTAAACCCCGTTTCTCCCACTCTCGCTATAGATATTTCTATTTCTGATTATATTTACCACTCAAAGATTTTAAGACCATTATCAAACATTTTATATAAATTAGGGCATGTTGCAACGGTCATGTGATTTTTGGTGACCAAAACAAACATCTGGGCCCGGCTCCTAGAAAATTCTTAAAGTAAGCACAAAGTCATGCTTCACTTTTACTTACGTAAGAATCTTATAAAGATACCGTCCCTAGAAAATTCTCAAGACCATTCTTACGTAAGCACAAGTCAAGTTTAAGTCTAAGCACATTGTGACTGGTAAAGCTTACCATACACCGAGACTACGATGCTCTTTAACGTCATAAAAACAACTTTGGTATGCGAATTACATCATAAATTTGTCGTCTGCTTCATTGTGGTTGATTTAGATGCGTTTGACATATCCCCAATACGCATACAAACTAACTAAATAATTGTGAGAGCGCCTGATCTTAAATTAGCCTGTGTGTTTGTAGCCTATTGTTCAGCTACTAATTGGCAAATAAATAAATTGGTTTCAGGGTAGGCCCTAGATGCGAAATTTTCTATAGCATTCTTAATTTCTTTTGGAGAAGGATTTTCTACCTTACAATTGTCTCTTTGGTTTCAAAAGGTGTCGGAAATGCCGTCGAACAACTCTACGGCCAGCCATCTTTTTGAAGCAGAAACAGACTTAAGGTTGGCAAGCAAGCCCTATACCTTTCTTGGGACTTGTGCTCAGATTGGCTATGTTTAAGAACAAAGTTGTGCTTAAGTTTTTTCTTGGAACGCATAATAACGTTCTTGTGCTTACAATGAAGTCTACTTAAAATCTAAGCACAGGACCGTTCCTAAGAATTTTCTGGGAACACAAAATAAGGTAAGTTTACTTTAATGCAAAGTCGACCTAAATCTAAGCACAAGAACGTGCTTAAGAATTTTCTAGGAATCGGGCCCAGGGTGATCGATGAAATTCCTATAAAACCAAAACCCTTGCATTAGTCAACGCCTTACTCACTGAGCCATCGTAGCCCCCTTGAAAGAAATATTTTCACATCGCATTTGTTTAAACTCTTAAAACATTAACCCCAAGCGAATGTGATGCACAGGTAATATGGAATGATTTACGTGAATTCTTTCCAACTAATAACATTTCACTACAGAGAGAGATATATATATAGAGAAATGGGGTTTAACGTCCACTAAACACAAGTAGGTCATTTCGGGACAAACATATGGTTTAATTTTATTTCAATAATTCGCTTGCGCGTAGGGGTCTTTAGCAGTGGGAGGAAACCGGAGGGCCCGGAGGAAACTCACGAGGTTGAGAAGGCGCCCCTATTTCCATGCCACATACGCTCACAACACGGCTCGAAACCACAGCTGCAAGCCAGAGGTGGAGCCAGCTACAGGTCGAAGCGCGGCACTCTAGACCACTAAGCCATCCCAACCCAAACATCCAGTTCGGTTTTTTGAAAGAAAGAGTTTTTAAATCATATCGTGAATACCTCTTTGTAAATCTTTTAATACTTTTAACAAATACCTCTACAAATCGAAAATATAAGACTGACAATTATTAATTGTCGAACTTATCGAAGCTAGTTGACAGATAAACAACAAATCGAAAATGAATCAAACGAAACCTTAGTTAATAAATGGGATTATACAATATAAATACTACGCATACCTCTAGTATTCCAATTCTTTCATACCTCTTATCTATTTTTGTATTTTGTTTTGATTTTTTTAAGGTTTTATTTCCCTTGTGTTTGTATTTGTGATTATAATGAAATGTAGTGTAACCTCAAAAAAATAAACTATGTGTTTGTAAGCGCCTAAGAGGCAGCTGTGTGTTAGTGCTCTCTGTGTGTTTTTGTTAATTTACAGTGTTTTAAGACTAAACTTTGTTTGGAATTTTTGGTACCCTATCTTCTAAGGTATCAGTGCATCAGATGTTTATGTCATTTTTATGATTTTATGTTCTATATACTTATATTTTGAATCCAAATGATTCTTTATAGTATTATATATCTGTACTGGTTAGTGATCACATATCAGATCAGTCTATACAACCATCATGGATTAACTTCTACTCACCTTAGTTATCTAAACAAGTTTAAAGTGTTTTAACAAGAAAAGAGGTGTGAGAGGAGGAAAGCAGTGGACCAGAAATATACCAGTGATCACAACTTCTAGCAAGATTAGATCTCAGAATAATGTTCAGGTTAGAACAGCTTATAAAAACAATCTTATACAAATAAACTGTCATAAAAATTCTGATCTAAATCAAAAATATCAACAAGTAAATCCCAAAATATGTTTGATTAATGCGCGTTCAGTTAAAAACAAAGCTGATTCAATAAATGCTTATATAAGTGACAATAAGATTGATATATGTGCAATTACCGAGACTTGGTTAACAGAAAATAATGATTCAGCTATTATAGCGGAACTTCTACCGGTTCATTCTCACTCAGCTCAAAACTTAAATAATCATGTTAGCTTGACTAAGGTGTTAATTGGAATTTCTAAAGAAGGATTAGCTGTAGTCTGTTTCACATTGGGCACTGTTTATTTCATTAGGTTAAACCAGTAGTAAAACAAAATCACTTGATAATGTTTTATTCAACTTTTATTATAGTAAAACATTTTTATTTTAACACGTTTAATGTAAATGGAAAAACTTAATATGGTTTGTAGCCGTTCCTTTTGGTGTATTCGAAACCAGCATGTTAAATATACGACCACCGTTTGATGTTGGTAAGAACCGCGCCTGAACATTTACATTTGCCATTTTGCCATATCAACTGAAGATGTCACTCCCTTAAATATGTTTTTATTGAACCAAATTGATTCATTACTTTGTAAAAAATCACTTATTAAACACAGTTCACATGACACTTATTAAATGGTTAATCCATATTTAATTAGGTGAACACATTTCAGCTACAGACCATAATCCCCCAGCCCTAAACCCTTAATCCTCTTAATCAATATTTTGAGCTGGATGAGAACGCCCCCTTCTACCAACAGGATATTCGTTTTACCAATCTGCAAGACCATCTAGTGGAGGTGGTATCGGACTTGTGTGCAAATCGTGTATTAAAGTTTCAAAACCAACAGAGGTTTGTCGTTACAAGAGCTTTGAATTAATAAACTGTGTTTTATCAATCCATCGTAAACGTATACAGATCCTTGTTGTTTACCGTCCACCTAATAAAGCAAATTTCTCTGTATTTATCGATGAATTTGGAACAATTCTAGAAAGAGAAAGTCTTTCGTCGAATTTTGAGTTGTTAATTTTAGGTGATTTCAACATACATTGTGATAAACCTGATCATCAAATAACCAAACGTTTTGTGGAACTATTAGATACGCATGCTCTAAAACAGCGTGTCACAACACCAACACACTGTCGAGGACACATCTTAGATCTGGTCATCACGCGTAAAGAAGAATTGGGAATACATAGTTTAACTGTTCTGGACACTTTAATTTCAGACCATTTTCCAATAATATGTGCTTTTATTGATATAGTGAATCAACCCGAGTCAAAAATAACTATAAAGTACCGAAGTATAAAATCATCAAATCTTGAGGTCATAAAAAATGCAATTATCACTTCTAATTTAAAAAATCTGCTGACATCATCAAACGTAAATGATAAAGTCGATCATCTCAATATATGTCTTAAAACTGTCTTGGACGAAACTCTCCCATTACAATGTAAGACTATACGATACAGACCTAAAACAGAATGGTTCAATGATGATATTTTGAAAGCTAAAAGAATTAGAAAAATAAATCAGAATCTGTATGGCGCAAAACTTGAAAAACATAAACAAATGTACAAAAATGATAAAAATCATGTAAATAAAACAAACAAAAACAGAATTCTACTCGAACAGGATCGACACAGCAAGCAACAAACAAAAGGAACTGTTTTCTATTGTCAACTCACTAACAGACAGTAACTTTAATAGGTCAATTCTCCCGAACTATGAATGTAAAATTTTCGCATTTCTTCATGAACAAAATAGCTGTCATTCGGGATTGTTTAGCTACCATACAGTGTGCTAATAATGATGACACGCTGACTTTAATAACCAGTTGTCGTTTGCTTTGTTTTAATCCAATAAACAAAGATACCGTTTCAAAGATCATAAAGTTATCTCCTCCAAAAACATGTTCCTCGGATCCCTTTCCAACACACCTAGTAATTAGCTGTCTTAGTGAATTACTACCTTTTATAACCTCAATAATCAACTCATCAATAGCACAGTCCATCTTCCCAGACGTCTTTAAAACTGCTAATATACATCCACTTATTAAGAAGACAAATCTTGATCCTGATCAATTAAAAAATTACAGACCAGTATCCAACCTTTGTTTCATCTCCAAGATTTTAGAAAAATGCATTGCTTCTCAACTAACAGCGCATGTTGAGGAAAACTGTCTAATGGAAAAATTTCAAAGTGCGTATCGAAAGTGTCATAGAACTGAAACTGCACTTACACAACGACATACTGCTCTCATTGGACAAACACGATTGTGTTCTTTAAGTTCTGCTTGGTCTTTCAGCAGCGTTTGATACAGTCGATCACATAATTTTATTAAACCGACTCTCTACTGAATTTGGCATAGCCGATTCTGCCTTGAAACTTTTAAAATCCTATCTAACAAATCGCAAGTCATAGATGACGTCATGTCCGACAAGGCTGAACTAATTCAAGAAGTACCAAAGGGTTCTGTCTTAGGACCAATACTTTTTAGTCTCTATACAAAACCGCTTGGTTCTATTGTAAAAAAAATATGGACTTCAATTTCATCTGTCTGCGGATGATACGCAGCTGTATTGTTCTTTTAAACCTATAAATAATAACTTTGTTCCTGCGAAATATAGTCTAGAAAATTGTATATTAGAAATTAAATCATGGATGGCATCAAACTTTCTAAAGATTAATTCTGACAAAACTGAGTATCTATGTATTGGATCTAAACAGCAGTTACAAAAAAATTCAGATACTAAAGACGTTTATGTCGGGGATTGTCAAATAATGTGCTCTAAAGTAGCTAGAAATATTGGCGTGATATTTGACCAAAATATGAACACGGAAGCACAAGTAAATAATATTTGTAGAGTATGTTACTATTATTTAAGGAAAATTGGTCAAATAAGAAAATACATTAATAATGATGCAACAAAAACTCTAATTAATTCATATGTTACCTCTAGACTAGATAATTACAATTCCATGTTAGCTGGACTTCCCTTTACAGTAATTTATAAACTCCAAAAAGTACAAAACTGTGCAGCCAGGCTTATAAGTAATATAACACAAACAAAACAGTTCTCTCATATTACCCCAATATTGTACAGCCTTCACTGGTTACCGATTCAATATCGAATTAAGTTTAAAATTCTGCTTCTTACATTCAAATGTCTCAACAACATTTGTCCTGCATATTTATCAGAACTTCTTGAATTGTACACCCCTAAACGCAACCTCTGCTCTTCCTCTGATCCATGTCTTCTTGTTGCACGTTATGCAAATTTAAGTTAATTTGGTGACCGTTCATTTTATGTACAAGCCCCCCTACTTTGAAACAAATTACCACTAGATATTAGAACATGTCCATCATTGGCTACTTTCAAAAAACAACTAAAAACACATTTTTTTAAAGAAGCTTTTATATAAACGTTTTATATGTTATTTTAATATAATATGTATTAATTTCTTTTTAACCTGTGTTTTACTTAAAATCTTAAATATATTCTTTATTTTTTTTTATCTTATCATTTTATACATGTTGTTAGTTTACATTGCTGCCTTGCTGCCTTTATTTTTTATCTTATCATTTTATACTTGTTGTTATTTGTCTAAAACCTTTTACTGTAACCTTTTTATTTAAATGTAATTTTCTATTTTTAAATAGAAAATCTCTTTAACTGTGTACAGCGCATATGGGCACTTAACAGTGGAAGCTATGCGCTTTATAAATTTTTCAATACTAAATAAATAAATAAAATATCTGTATGATGTTACACACTGAGATTGTAATTACTTACATAATAATCAACGACATTTTCTACAGTTTAAACTATATATAATATATTGATATTTATTATTTTGAAAAAAAAAAGCAAATGTGATGCGTTCAAGTATTATACCGTTTTAATATCTTATTAGCCGGGGGTATAATTCGATATATTTGTCATAGCCAGTGGTTGAATACAAATTAACGACTTAACTCGATTTAGCTGGATAACTTCAAATTGTCTTGGGGGGTTAAATGATAAAGCTTTTGTTTGAAACATAAAAAAACGTATAAATACTCGACAAAGAGCAACAGATCACACAAGGTCGGATAGCGTTTCTAAAACTTCGGTAAAGACTTTTCGGTAAGTTGAAAATTTTCATTTTCTGTTATTGCTGGATTTTAACGCTTTTGGTACTAAGGGTTATTTTTTCCGACTTGAAAAGGCCGTCGAGTTTGTAAATGGAAATTATGCCTGTCACTAAAATTTGGTCTTATTGTCTTAAAACCAGGGCTTTCAATTTTTTTCCGCCAAAATTTCTATGTACATATCCCCCCAAAATTTCTGATAAAAAGACAACATGTATCATTTTTATTTCTCAGACAGGCCTATAAAAAAATAATGATAAAAAGACAACATCATTTAACATTTTTATTCTCAGGCCGGCTTATTAAAATTAATTACCGATATATTTAACAACATTCGTCTTTACATAAGCCAAGTTTTGAGTCAATTTACTGAGATCAGATATTTTGGGGTGACTTTGGTCTATTTGCACACCGTATTGCAAAATATATTTTCAGTATTTACACGTCTAATCTCAACCAAGGACAGCTAATTTTCTATAGATTTAGGTGTTAAGTCCGTACAATACTGGGGGCAGGGTGCCTAGTGGTCTAGAGTGTCGCGCTTCGACCTCTAGCTGAACGGCCACCTCTGACTTGCGGCTGTGGTTTCGAGCCCTGGTGTGAGCGTATGTGGCATGGAGATAGGGGGCGCCTTCTCAACCTCGTGGGTATCCTCCGGGCACTCCGGTTTCCTCCCACTGCTAAAGACCCCTACGAGCAAGCGAATTATTGGAATAACATTAAACCATATGTCAGTCCGGAAATGACCTAGTTGTGTTGAGTGGACGTTAAACCCAATTTCTCTCTCCCTCTCTCTCTTTCCTATTGTTATTTTCAGGTACCGTAAAGGTATCTGAATCCTCGATAGAATGACATGACTTTCGTCGTTCACTTTAGAGCATTTTGTCGATGGAAAAATGTTCCGTGTTCTCACTAGAGAATCAACGCTATTCCATCAATGTGATAATGTAAATGGAAAAAAAATATCCAAATTTAGGCATGCTTCTATATTTGGTTTGTTTTCACTTTTCCAGCAGATCAACCCTACTAATTAAGCGGATTAGGGATTTGGTTATATATTAGTGAGTTATACTCTGTTTTAATTATTGCACGAACAGTTCAATTTAACCTATGACTTGTGTGAACTATAAATCGTTCATATGTCAGTTTAATTTTATGCTTAATAACGAAGAACACTGTTTATGATAAAAGTTTATTAAAGCCCCAATAACACTCTTGTTGTAACTGAATAATATGTTCCAATCTTTATTCTGGTCAACAATTTGTACTATTTTACAATATTTCAATTAAAAAATGATACAAATTTCATCTTAACACACCTAATTTTAAATGCCGTAACATGGTTTAAAAAGCCTTACGTAAGCACTTTCAAATGCAACTTGGATTTAAACATATTTTCGAACCCCCTGGACAAGTAAGATAGGTTGTAATGGATAATTTACACAACAGGTAGGACACTTAAACATCTTGTAGTTAGAATAAGGCTAAAAAAAAATTCTGGACCTGTTAAGCCAGCAAGAGTGTTATTGTCCCTTTAAATAGTTGAAGGTTTAAATTGTATGTCATTCCAAAATGGCTAATGCACAGTTAAACGTTAAATTCATTCCAAACTCGAGAGGTACTCGAAGCCTAGTTCATTAACTGCTTTGACGACTTTATATAAATACGAAAATTCGATATCACAATCAAATATGCATGAACAATACTAAATTTGTTAATAAAATAACTGGTATGTAAAGTAGTTAATATTACTATGAAAAATAAAAATGTACATTCTAAATTTGTTAATAAAATAACTTTTATGTAAAGTGGTTAATATAGATATGAAAAAGACGATAGTTTTAACACCATTATTTCCATAATTAGCACTGGTCCATTGATTTTACCTGGAAAACAATAGCTGTTGGAAAAGTGAGAACACCAGGGTCCGGTTGCTCAAAGCTCCGTTATCTTTTAACGATCAGTTGACTTTAACGGAGAGAAAGATTGTTGCTGGAAATAAAGGCCCCGAACATTCTGTGGTGCAAATTTTTCCTACAGATTTATGCTAATATTTCTAAAGGAAAAAATAAAGTAATCTATAGTGTTTTCTGTAGTAAATTTAAGGCAAACAACACGTTACCCCGTTAGAGTTTAACGGATCGTTAAAATAACTTAGTTTTGAGCAACTGAACAGAACACCCCGCATATTTTACATTCTGTTTGAAGCCACAGTAAACGGAATTCAACTATCAAGATATTTAATTCTCGTCGAAACTATCGGCCATTGTTTTTAAAGACGAAATGAAACATCAGGTCATCACCGCTTAGCCGACATAACTAATGACTTGAGATAGGCTTTACAATAGACAATTATCAATCAAATAATCATTAAACACGCTTTATGCAAGAGCTAAATCGGCTTATTGCAGGTCTTTCTTTGGGCCTGAAATGTTTTCTAAAGTAATAATTAGACATTAATTAACTGATACAGGCCTTAATCAACCCTCGATGGCACCAGGTTTCTCCGATATTAAACAGATTAAAACGGTTCAGCGATTCTTTGATTTTATCAAATATGGAGGACGACCGAGACTTAGCTTTGATCAACCAGTACTGTGGTTGAAATTATTGCACACGTCTGTCAAACCTGCAAAAGCTAATATCTTCGCTTTGCAATAGTGCAATTTGGATGAAATTTTCAAATTATTAATTTTAAATCATCTTTTTTCGAACTATTATAGCAAGAATGGTTATTTCTTTATCTAAATCTTACATAATGTATGTTCAATCCGAGACTATTGGTAAGTATTACTCATTAACACGATCCAGATTATCAGCGAGTTGGTTAATACGTCCGCCATGTGATTGCCACTCAATATAATGGTTAATCAAGGATACGATGAGAATTTAAGGTTTTTTCGCGCCAGTTCCCAAACTGAATCGCCAGTACTGCAAAATGCTATCGCCAAAATTGTCGCCAAAATAAAATTTTATTCGCCATTTTGATTTTTTTTATCGCAAATCGCGACTTTGGCGACCGATAGTGTGAACCCTGCTTATAACGCCCCGTTGAGTGTTGTTTTATAACGCCCCGTTGAGTGTTGTCTTATAACGCCCCGTTGGGTGTTGTCTTATTGTCTTATATGTCTTTTAACGTTATTAAGACTGGGTTTTTGATTTGCAACATCTTAGCATGTTATCTTGAATGTAAGGTCATTTAGCGTGTTATCTTGAAACGACATTTAGAGCGTTAACGTTATTTAGAGTCGTATCTCGTAACGTTATTTAGAGCGTTGACATGTAACGTTATTTAGAGTCGTATCTTGTGATATCATTGAGTGTTATCATGTAACGTTATTTACAGTCGTATCATTTAGAGTGTTATCATGTAGAGTGTTATCATGTAACGTTATTTACAGTCGTATCTTGTAACGTCATTTAGAGTGTTATATTATGTAACAATATTTATAGTCGTATCTTGTAACGTCATCTAGTGTTATCACGTATCGTCATTTAGAGTCGTATCTTATAATGTCACCTAGAGTGTTATCATGTAACGTTATTTAGAGTCGTATCTCGTAACGTCATCTAGAGTGTTATCACGTAACGTTATTTAGAGTCGTATCTTGTAACGTCATCTAGAGTGTTATCATGTATAGTTTTTTCGAGTCGTATCTTGTGACGTCATTAAGCGAGTTACGGGCCCGTGGGCAGCTCATAAAACTTGATGTGTTGTTTATTTCAGGACTAACCTCGTGGGGTTTCTCCGGGTCCTCCCGTTTCCTCCCACTGCTAAAGACCCCTTCGCGCAAGCGAATTATGAAAATAAAATTGAACCATTTGTTAGTCCCAAAATGACCTAGTTTGTGTCGAGTGGACGTTAAACCCCACTCTCTCTCATTTCAGGAGAGGGTCACGGTGGCTAAGTGGGTAAGACACTGGTTCGCTAGCCTGAAGGTCGGCTGTTCGATCGCTGTATTGGCTGAGAAAGTTCATCTAGATTTTCCGGCGTTGTTCCCCCTTGTCAGTAATGCCGGACGTGGGGGGGGGGGGGGGTGACAAGGGCGAAAAACCGAGGTTCCATGTACACATTGATGTGCAAGTAAAAGACAGTTGGTATTTGATATAAGAGCAGGCCGTTGGGCACAATTTCCCTCCTAGCACACTGTGTGACGCATGCCCGTGTTCATTAACAACCGATTTCGTTTCATTTATTTTAGGATCTTTCGCCGTATAAGTTACAAGAATACCAGAATGAACACGTTATTACTCTTGGTGTTGGTCGGTTCGGCTTTTATTGCTGGTAAGTATTAAAGCTACAATTTCACTTTTTTAAGTTATATTTTAAACATTTATTAAAATAAAGCCTTAAAGATACATTCCCGTGTACGAACCAGGTGATTTAGTGATATAATTGGACTAAAAACTTACCCAAACTAATTAATCAATCACAATTTTTCTCTAGATCGATCTCAAAACCCTGCTGTCCAGAAAACACCAGAAGCTGCAAAAAATCTATTTTAAGAGTCCATGTTTGTGACGTGTTTGAAGGGAAGCAACTCGAGGGAGAATTCGTTGAATATATAAAAGACGATGTATCGCTGCATACATACCTATACGTTACATTGAGCGCTCCCTCTTACAATGACCTCATACATCCCTTGGCGTCACTCATGTGTGTTTTACTAATCGTCGGGTTGTCAATTTGGGATACCCTGTGTGTTTTACAAGGGATCCAGTATTTGTCTCGTAAGATTGGATGTTTCTATTTTCCATATGTACCAAAATTGCCACACTTTTATTGGAAATAACCACCGATAAATATTTATCTGGGAACCCATCTTTAAAATACATGGTATCCAGAAACAGCTCTACCTTGTTACAAGAATAATCCTATTTATCCTATATTTCACTATTGCCAGTTGAGAAATTGGCAAAAATATCATTTTTCACTTCAAATTCTAACGTTGGAAAAAGGCCGTCCATGTTGTCAATACAGGACAACGAGTGAGGTAATTTACTAATTGTGTTATTTCCTGTACGTGTCTATGATTTTTAAGGGTGGAAATAATGCCCATGGTGGTATAATAGTGAGTTGTTAACCTACGACATAGAAATAATCATGTTTTGACTTTTTTAGAAACCACGGAGTCAAGTGTAAGAGAAGAGGCACCAATAGTGGCATCGCCTGATACAGACCCGGGACCGTCTCTTCAAGATACCATGGAGTCAAATGTAGGAGAAACAACTCCCCCAGTAATATTGGCATCGCCTGATGCAGACCAGGGACCGCCTCTTCAAGATATGATAGAATCAAATGTAGGAGAAACGGCACCTCTAGAAATATTGGCATTGCCTGATGCAGACCCGGGACTGTCTCTCCAAGATATCATAAAGTTAAATGCAGATGCAGTAGGAGAACTGGCATCCCCAGAAATAGTGGCATCGCCTGATGCAGACCAGGGACCTTCTCTTCAAGATACCATGGAATCAAGTGTAGGAGAAATGGCACCATCAAATGAAGACCAGGGATCGCCTCTTCAAGATATGGTAGAATCAAATGTAGGACAAATGACACCTTCAGAAATGGTGGGATCGCCTGATGCAGACCCCGGACCTTCTCTTCAAGATATCATAAAGTTAAATGCAGATGCAGTAGGAGAAATAACATCTCCAGAAATAGTTGGATCGCCTGATGCAGACCAGGGACCGCCTCTTCAAGATACCATGGAATCAAGTGTAGATGATGTAGGAGAAATGGTACCATCAAATATAGTGGTGGGAACGTTTGATTTAGACCAGGGAGATATCATGGAGTCAAATGCAGGTGAAATGGCTTCTCCAGACATTTTGGAATCGCCTGATCCAGATGCAGTAGGAGAAATGGCATCTCAGGAAATAGTGGGATCGCCTGATGCAGACCAGGGACCGCCTCTTCAAGATACCATGGAGTCAAGTGTAGATGAAGTAGGAGAAATGGCACCTCCAGCTATAGATCATCGGGTGGTACCGTATTATGAAGAACAGAGACCGCCGTATCGATATACTATGGTTACAAAATATTTACCCCTTCGACGGAGACATGCACCACGTGGACACTATCCAAGATTCCAGCCACGATTCCAGCCTCGCCGTGTTAGTGATGGCTTTCAAGAAACAAAGAGTGAACTTAAGAATCTGGCGAATAAGCTTGCTCAGTTGTCGGAATCCTTATCTGCCCTATCTAACGATAGAAGACAGAAAGGGTAAGTTTTGTCTGCAGGTTCTTGGTGGGGATAACATGCAATACCCAATTAAACTATTTGCGTTATCGAATCTAAAACAGCAATACGATGAAAGATGAATCTCCATTATAAATACCAGCCTAAAAACGATTCCCTTTGTATCAGAATTGCTGGCTCGGCCAATGCAGGGATCGAACACCCGACCTCAAGGCTAGTGAGCCAGTGTCTACCCACTTAGCCACCGTGGCCCCCAGATAAAATAGAGCATATATAATTTGTGTAAATTTATAACCACTTGTGAAATCTCTTGTTGAAACGTCGCATAGTATAGTAATTTGGTTATGTCCCAATTAGTTACTAAGTACCGTGTAAAGAACAAAGATTTGAACTTATATTATTATTCTTACTGTTTTACAGAAGCAGGGGCGGAGATGTATATTATGGCCATTATAGCAGCCATCCATATCAAACGAATCGCCAGAGACCACACTACCACAACTGGATCCGATACGTTCCACGGCGGCCATACCACGGGCCTTCTTGGGCTTAGAACAGAGTACACATTAAGTATTTTAAATAAAGTAGTTCTGAATTACATTGAGGTTTCATATTTTTTACTTCGATTGAGTCTCTATTGATCAATCATTTATAGTAGGTACAGGAATGTATTCACACAAGTTGAAGAAAAAAAAAACATTCTAAGACCCTTCAAAAGTTATTTTGGGGGATCCCAGTGGCTAAGTGGGTAAGACGCAGACTATCTAGCCTAGAGGTCGGGTCTTCGATCCCTGCATTGGCCGAGAAAGATTTCTGGCGTGGGTTTCCCTTGAAATTGGTCGGTCAATGTAAGGATTGAACACGCGTCGTACCCACCGTGACTCTCGGGGTAACAGTAAAACATTAAACTATTCATTCGTTCTTTCATGATGGAACGAGGCCTAACATAATGTGCTATCAATGTATTAGTGCATCTAGAGAGATGAAGTTGAAGATAAGAGAGGGGTTCTAACGTCCACTCGACACAAACTAGGTCATTTCACGACTAACCTATGGGTCAATTAAATTTCAATAATTCTCTTTCGCTTAACGGGAATCACGGTGGATAAGGCGCTGGTTCGCTAGCCTGGAGGTTGAGTGTTCGATCCCTGCATTGGCCGAGAAAGTTCATCTCGATTTTCCGGCGTGATTTACCCTTGGCAGTTGTATTTCGATATAAGTGTAGGCCGTAGCGCCGCTGCCCGGGCAAAATTTCCCTCACAGCACACTGCATGGCGTATGCCCGTCTTCAATTGGCCCAGGTTAGGGGCTAAAACGTAGGACGTTAAACCCCATTTCATTCATTCATTCATTCTTTCGCTTAATCGGAGGACTGGAGAAAACCCACGAGCTCGGACACTCGACCCTACTCCTTGTTACGTATATCAGGGGAATCGAAACCACACCGGTTGACTGAATGACTAACCTCATGATACAAAGCCATCCAACCCCCACTTAGTGCATTTCAAAGACTAAGGCGATAGGGCGATACAAAATTACAACACAATCCGAGCAATAATATTTAGCTATACTTTAGTCGAAAACACCGAGTATGCTTTTAGAAATTTTTAAAAGTATTTATTTCTCGTCTATTTTCATATTCAATGAAATAAAATGTTAATTTAATCGTTGTATGAAAGATGTCAAACGGACCAGAGCTGAATCAAGAAATAGTTCACTAATTACATGTATTCAAGATGGCGGCGTCCATGAAAAATTCGTTTACAGAAGCCCAGGGTCGTACATAACGATTTTGTTAGGGGAGGGGGTAGCCAAAATGCTACCGACTGATGCACATACCACCAGTAGGAGTGACGCACCACAGGCGCGAGTTTTCTAGGGGCCGTGTGCAGTGGTGGATCTAGAAGCTGGGAAGGGGTTGGGTGGGGCTGTTCCATACCTAGAGCACCATCCACAATCCCATCCCATAATAAATGTCAACAAAATACTGGCTATAACATTTAGCCTCCCAGTAGAACATAGAAAGTATTGTATAATTACATAGTTGTTCATCGATCGTTGCCTCGCCGAAAAGCAGTTTTATTTAAGTTGACATAAAGTTTATGTCATATATACTATTCCAAAAAAGTAGGGGATATTTGATTTTTAAGTGTTATTAAAGTCACCTAATGAAACTGACGAAGAAACAGATGACAAAATGAAATGAAGTTCACATTCATCGATTTATTCCAAATGATCGTTAGACTAAGTAAGGCACAGACTGACCATTATAAGGGTAAAATGATACCCGGGGTCAAACAGCAAAGTTACCACAGCATCACAACAAAGTCAGTAACGGGTAAATCCCCCTCTGTTTGCCAAACAAGCATTTATCCGACGTGGCATACTCTTAATGAGACGTCTAGGGTCATTTTGGTCAAGATTGTCCCATTCCTGTTGCAACGCAGCAGCAAGTTCTTGGACATTGGCAGGACGTTGTTGACGTTGACGTAACCTCTGTCCAAGCATATTATCCCAGACATGCTCGATGGGGGAGAGGTCGGGACTCAGTGCTGGCCATGGTAATGTGGTAATGTTCTGTTGTTGGAGGTAACCTGTAACGATCCTGGCTCTGTGACATCTCGCGTGACATCCTGGAAGATGAAACGGCGGCCATGTCGTCGTGCGAACGGTACAACATGGACTGCCAAGATGTTGTCCCGGTAGTACTGGCCTGTAACACGCCCTGCAACGACATGTAAAGCCGTTCTTCCAGCAACAGTGATGCCTCCCCACACAATGAGAGAACCACCCCCAAATCGATCATGTCTGATGACGTTAACGTCTTGGAAGCGCTCGTTTCGACGACGCCACACCCTCCTACGTCTGTCAACAGTGAACCTTGACTCATCTGTAAACATCCCATTGCTCCAGCGTCGATTATCCCAGTGTTGACGACCCCTACACCAACGACGTCTTGCCTGAATGTGATGATCTCTTAAACAAAGGATCACGCAACGACGTCGGGCGCAAAGGTGACCCCTATGCAGTCAATTCCGTATCGTCTGGCCACTCACTCTCACACCAGTGTCTGTTTGAAGACGAGCGCTGATCTGATTTGCTGTGATGATACGATTTCTCAAGGCCAAGGTACGGATAAATCGATCCTGGGCTTGAGTTGTCGCCCTTGATCGATCTGAGCGTAGTCTGTCCTGTACAGATTGTGTATGACGGTATCTGTACATAGCCTGCTTATGACAGACTGAGTAACATTCATTGTCCGCGCCACAACCACCTGTGTTGTGCCGATTTGTAACATGCCAAGGGCACGTAACCTTTCATTTTTGGTAAGCCGACGCATATCAAAATTTGTTTTCTGGTCACTAAAACAATTAAACTGATGTTTCCACCCTGACTGTGACATTCAAAGTCAGAGTCGTACAAATCTTGGGTTGGACCCCCATGTTGATCTCAAGCATCACCTGCATTCCATGCGGTAGCTATTGGTGCGTTTGGACGTCACATGTAACTGGAAATGTTTCTTCTGTTAGCTTCTATAGTGACTTTTTTCGTAGTTATTTGCATATTTTAGTATTATTCCCCCAAAATTAAATATCCCCTACTTTTTTTGAATAGTATATGATGACTGTGACTATAACACTGAGCAAGCTGAGAACATTTTGAAAAATTGAGTCGGTATCCTAGATTTTGAGTTCAAGTCTTGTGGACGAGAAGACAAGAAATGTGAGTCAATGGTACAGAATCTCGAGATCTGCTCCTGTCAATTCCGCCTGCTTTGCAAGAGTTGACATAACTTTTATAGTCTAACGCCCATGACCCACAAATCAGTTTAACCTGGCAGTTCACAATAATCGTGATTATGATGGTGCTGAGACAGTATAATTCAACTGAGGAATAGAAGAAAATGATGTTATAACGGAATCGAGCGGCGCAGACGCGAACAATTTTCAGATATGTAACCGAGCTTTTAATTTTTCGGGACCGGGTCTGAAAATTTTAGTCAATGTGAGAGAGAGAGAAATTAGGTTTAACGTCCACTCAACACAACCTGGTCATTTTGGGAATAACATATGGTTCGATTTTATTCCAATAATTCGCTTGCGCGTAGGGATCTTTAGCAGTGGGAGGAAACCGGAGTGCCTGGAGGAAACCCCTGTGGGTTGAGAAGGCGCCCCTATCTCCATGCCACATAAGCTCACATCAGGGCTCGACACCACAACCGCAAGCCAGAGGTGGCCGGCCAGCTAGAGGTCGAAGCTCGGCACTCTAGACCACTAGGCCATCCCAACCCCCTTGTGTCAATGTCATGGCAAATGAAACAATATTCTCGTTACCGAGAGGATAAGAAAAGGGACAGAATCTTGTGGCCTGTGTCAATTTCGCCCGTTTTGTGATTGTTTGTTTACCTCATTTGTTCATTGAGACCGACCGCGGCGAGTACTTTTTGTGGGACCGACCGACTATATTTTTGCCATGTGGGGGACAACATTTCATAGAACCACAACAGAATAAGAGTGACAAACATTCAACCATGACACGCAGACATGGCTATTTTATACTGTAGTTTTGTGTGTGGAACGTATGAAATTTAGACTCACGGATTCACGCACATACATAGTATTTAGGATCTATTTTGGCATTGTTTGTTTACCTCATTAATTCATTAAGTCGCGGATGCATAATTTGAGACCGACTGCACTTATTTGAAGACCGACTTGTTTTCTCCCTGAGGGAATTTTGTTCTTAGACCAACACAAACTCAAACAGAATAAGTTGACAAGAGAGCACATATTGTACCCCCCCCCCCCCCCCCCACACACACACACATTTACGCCCCTGCAGAAGTCGTTTTGTTTGCGAGGACAAATTTACAAGTATCTAACCTTGTTTTGAAAGATAAACAGATTGAAACTCAACAGAAAGTTTACAATGATAAAGACTGTGTTACAATATTACCCACTGCCACATATTATATATCGCTTTTAACGGAGTAGCAGAAATCGACATTTTGCTAACTTGGCATATTTGTTTATACAAACCACGGGCTTTGGGTATAGAAAGCAGTATCAGTTGATAAGTCCCGCCCCGAAATGATCACGTGGGCGTTTTAAATGGACGACATTTAGGGCAGTGATGTATTCTCGAGGTATTACGGCATTGATCGCTGCGTGAATGCTTCTTACTGTCGTATCCTTGTGTAGCCTTTGATCTGACCGGTGTTGACTTTGGAACACAACCCTCGTTCTAATTGACAGAGAATGGCCAACCCAGGCGTATGTGCAGAGGCGTAACTACCGGGGGGGTATGGGGGGGGGGGGGGGTATGTACCCCCCCACTATTTTGCATTCAGTCGGTAAATTCTCGTTTTTGTCGGTAAATTGAAACTGTCAGTCGGTAAATTTAAAAAGTTATATAGCAAATGTTTTTATCATGATTTACCGACCAGATTCTTCGGTATTACACTGTTTCGTTACAGAAATTTCGAAACCGTCAGTCGGTAAATTTCAAGAGTTATATAGCAAATATTTGTATCATGATTTACCGACCAGATTCTTCGGTATTACACTGTTTCGTTACAGGAATTTCGAAACCACTATTTTGCATTCAGTCGGTAAATTCTCGTTTTTGTCGGTAAATTTAAAATGTTATATAGCAAATGTTTTTATCATGATTTACTAACCAGATTCTTCGGTATAACACTGTTTCGTTACAGAAATTTCGAAACCATCAGTCGGCAAATTTCAAGAGTTATATAGCAAATATTTGTATCATGATTTACCGACCAGATTCTTCGGTATTACACTGTTTCGTTACAGGAATTTCGAAACCGTCAGTCGGTAAATTTCAAGAGTTATATAGCAAATATTTGAATCATGATTTACAGACCAGATTCTTCGGTATCACACTGTTTCTTTCATTACCGAACTTTCGAATGTCTAAATTCACCAAAACACCCCTGTATGGAACTGCTCTGAATTCTAAATAAATCTTATATGAACTATAATCCTTGAAAGCAGGCGCGGATCCACTGGGGGGGGGGGGGGGCAACAAGCTGTAAAAAAAATTGTATCGACAAAAAACACTGAAAATAGGGTGGGAGTTGTGTTTAATATTTGAAGATCAGATGCCAGGAAATCGCATATATGGAGTCTTATCTTTTAAAAAATTCTGGGGGAGGACCCCCAGACCCTCCGCAGTTACTTATATACGTAGACTAAATGGTACCTAACCAAATTTGACTGATCATGGATATACATTACCTCACAGAATTTTACCTGTCATCTAGCTGTCCCTTGGTAAGGTAAGCGAGCCCTTAGAATATAATGCATTCTAAGGGCTCACTTAAGGGACAGGTAAAGTTCTGTGAGCAGCATGATTTCTGAATCACCATGACCAGATTCTAAAAAAAAAAAACACGCTCATCTTTTCAACCTTGTTTCATAAATCACTACCTCCTTCAAACCAAGTGCCTTTCGGACTTTTTTTTAGAAATCCTTCAGGCAGTAAGCTACCGATCTGTTCCTGATGATTTTGCAGACAAAAAAACACTGAAAATAGGGTGGGAGTTGTGTTTAATATTTGGAGATCAGATGCCAGGAAATCGCATATATGGAGTCTTATCTTTAAAAAAAATTCTGGGGGAGGACCCCCATGCCCCCCGCAGCTGCTTCGCACCTGCGGCGCTCATAATTCGAGCTTCGCCCTCAAAGTACGCCCCCCTTTCGTAATTTCCTGTATCCGCCCATGGAAAGTGTAGTCATTATATCTAACCGCTTTTTAAAAGCTATGTAAAATAGCACATTTTTTCTATTGATCGACCCGTCGGTAAAATCGGCATTTGGATACCCCCCCAGAAATTTATCCCTAGTTACGACACTGCGTATGTGTCTGGTTAGGTGAATGCCTTGACAGCGCGATCATGCGCCTTTTCCACCAAGGTTACACAGAGATAAGCACTTTGATTGGTAAAGACTTTGGAACACGATAACTTTGTTTCTAATTGGGTAAGAGCGATCAAACTCCCGGGTAAAGATTCATTATATCGATGGTGCGAGTTGTCTGCTCGGGATTAGTAGCGATAAGCAATTTGATTGTTCAAGACTTTGAAGAGAGAGAGAGAGAAATGTGGTTTAACGTCCATGTACTGTAGTAATATGGGTGGTGGTGGGGGGTTGTAACGTGTCTCTATCGATAGACAGTCGAGGCTGGCTGGATGAGGTTAAAGATAATGACTTTATTGTAATCTGTTATGCATTGTACCAAGTGTAAGCAGCTTGCTATATATAAAACTGTAGAACCCAAATGTGGTATTTGTTGTTCCTGATATCATTGAAGATGCAGTATATTGAAACACAATGTGAAGTCGCCATTAAAGGGGAATGTCAGTTAAGAAATTACATATCCGACCTATTAATTATACTAGACGATCATGGGCTGTTCCAGAACATGTAGTATAAAACGATACATGGGTTACACCCCGGATGTGAGACCGGTTTTCCCAACTCCGCTCTCCACGTCTGACAGACGACCCATGACACTACAGTACAAGCGGGGATTGGAAACCACACCAGTTGACTCAATGACAGGCTTTATGATAAAGCGCCCACGTGCTAATCCCTCGTCAATGTCAAGACTTTGGAACCAAACAAATATGCTTGTAATTAAGGCAAAATGTTAAAATCAGGTGTAGGTGTCCAATAGGTGAATGTCTTGACTACATAAATCTGATAAGGAAATGCAAAAAAGAGTTCTTTGAGAAAACTGACAAAAAAATTTAAGATAAAGAAATTTTGGCACTCAAACACAGGGGGCATCCTCAAACGAGCCCCCACCAAAAACAGTTGGAAATGATACAATGTTTATACCCAACGATAAAGCCAATCAATGTCCTGAATAATTATTTTATTCAACAAACTGAGCCGTTAAATACTAACAAAACTCTTCCACTCCTCCAAATAAATACTAATAGCCTAGACTCGTTAAGGACACAAAAAATATCCTAGAAACATCAACAGATTCAGGTCCAGATGAAATCAGTTCAATAATCTTAAAATATATCGTTATTGAAATTAGTAATCCCTTGTGCAAACTTTTTTGTTTTCCCTATATACATACAATGTCTCAAACTTGTGGAAATTTGCAAATGTCATGGCTATTTTCAAAAAGGGACATCCAACCGACTCCAACAATTACAGACCCATTTCACTCTTGAGCGTTATTATAAAACATTTTGTGAAAATAATATATAAACACGTCTTTAACTTCTTCAAGGACAATTAAATACTAACAGCACTTCAAAGTGGCATTTTCCCTGGTGAATCAACTATCCCCCGTTTAATAGACCTAAATCACTTCTTTTGTCAAGCCATTGATCTTAACAATTATACAGGGGCCATGTTTCACAAAAACTTAAATCTCCTTAAAATCATTGTAAACTAAAATTTCATCCTAACTTAGGATAGAAGCGTTTCACAAAACGATTTTAAGCATTGGAGCTAAAAAATCCACTAAAATAATATTTTAAGTTACAATTCAATCTTAACTTAAAATAGTGTCGTTTCACAAACCTATTTTAAGGACAATTTTAACTAAAATCAATTTTAACTTAGGATAGCTGTCACCCTCTCCTAACTTAAAATCACGACATTAACAAACATTGATTGAAGCTACATTGTTTGATCTACTGCGACATATAGATATAATTGGCACATAATTTTAACATCCAGTCATTCAAAAAACAATTTTCATTCAATTTTTTTTCAAAGCATGGGATATACAGCTACGGTCCACCCGTTTATTTTATTGTAAGGCAATTTAAGCATTTAGATGGTACCCCATATTCGAACTCCAACAAAAAACCCACCCAAAACGCCAATAAAACACACTAAAAGAACATTCATATCTAATGTCATGGACATAAGAGCACTCTTATCTACAAACAAAATATCTTCGTATTTAATATGGCCAACTTCTCCGTATTAGAAGGCCTTAGGACCATAATACTAGACATGTAGTATTTACCCATGTTTTGGGGGTTATGATGATTTGTAAAAAGATAAATCAAAAATCTCAAATGTGTTTAAATTTTAATATCATAATTTTTTTTTATCATTTCTTAATGAAGTCTTATGTTAATAAAACAACACAAATAATAAGAATTTATGCGTCAAAGCTATTTTATCTTGGAAAAAAATCATTTAATTGAGTAAGATAGATAGACTCTTTTGCATTTTCAAAATATCATTGAAAGGGTCTATGAGAATGACATTTCAAATCTAGGCATCGAAACATTGGCTATTTGGCGCATTAATTTCAAAGTTGATAAATACTCTAACACCTATATCTAATTTTGCATTTTTTTGTTTTGTTTTATTTGTTTTTTCCTTTGAGTCTATATTTGTGTTTATAATGAAATATAGTATAACCTTAAGACATTATATGTATGATGCTATCTGTATGATGTTACACACCGAGAATGTAATAATATGTGAACTATGTACTATGTCGTTATTTGTTATTTTGAAATAAAGATTTATTAAAAAAAAAAAAAAAAAAAAAGATAAATACTTTTAAAATACGACAAAACATTTGCAGCCTAGATTAGTGGTTTGAGTGACAGATATCATAATATGTTTGTGAAAATTCTCAAATTATTAAAATACGACAAAACATTTGCAGCCTAGATTAGTAGTTTGGGTGACAGATATCATAATATGTTTGTGAAAATTCTCAAATTATCAATCGATCTTCGTGAAACGCAAAAATTTTGAATTTCATTTTGATTTTAGTTAAAATCGATTATAAGGATTTTAGTTCAAGTTTTCGTGAAACAGGGCTCGGGATCGTGCTTTGTGACATCAGCAATAAAATAAAAACCAGTACGAACAATCCAAACCGTAAGACGAAATTCAAAGTGCTAAAAAACGTTATAGGCAAAATAGTATATTCAAGCAAAATAGTGTTATCAGCAAATGGACTGCTCCCCGTGTACAAAATACACGACAAACAGTGGTAACAGGTGTCCGCAAGGCTTTTGATAGAATCTGTTATAAGCTGGAAGCTGCTGGGGTCAGAGGGGGTATGCTGTCATGGTTCAAGAATGTGTTCTAGTAAACGGAATATCCTCGGACCACATGGATATTCCCGCTACTGCCCCACAGGGCAGCGTATTGGGACCATTATCATTTTTATCATAAACTAGTGTCCAAAAGAAACGATACCGACTGTTTGCAACGACAGAAAAGAAAAACTAAACAAAGCAGAAGTTTATGATTAGTGTTATTCTTTTGAGAAAGCCTTTCACAACATCTGTACACAAAATCATTTCAATCAAATCTGTACAATCAATATGACAAGCCGTTCAAAATCGGTGGAGTTAAAAAAAATAGAAATTTTGTTAGAACACTGATCACAGAAACAACGGGAAATGACACACCACATGTCTAAAAGTCAAGTCAGTAGCGGATATGTCCACCGTGAGCACTAATACGTGCCAGAATACGCCTGCGGACTGATGACGTTGAGAGTGATTTGTTGCCATTCCTCGAAGAGACATCCTTCCAAGTCCTGCACGTTGACTGGAGGTACAAAGCGACGTCGGATTTGCCGATCGAGGAGGTCCCATAAGTTCTCGATGGGATTCAAGTCCGATGAACACGCGGGCCATGCAAAACGTGTACGTTGGCGTTGGCAAGGACGTTCTTGTCAATCTTACTGTGTGTGGCCTTGCATTGTGATGCTGGAAAATGATTCCACGAGGCTGTCGCTACAGAAAGGGCAACACAACAGGCCGTAAGATTTCATCACGATAACGCTGTGCATTAAGGTTTCCACGAATTACGACAAGCCTCGTTGTGACGTCACGGCTATGCAACCCCAAACCATTAACCCTCCACCTCCAAATAGCCGGACCTGTAGGACACAGTTAGACGCCTAACGTTCACCAACTCGTCGGATTACAAGCTGCCGTCCATCGTTTCGGAACATGAGGAATCTGCTCTCATCGGAGAACATAACACGTGTCCAGTCCCGCCGTTGCCAACGTCGAACTCGCCTGGCCCATATCAGTCTGTCGTGCCGGTGTCGAGGCGTCAGGTGCGGTCCGCGGTAGGGATGCCGTGGTCGGATACCATACTGCCGTAGTTTCTTGTAGACGGTCTGTCGACTGATCCTGTGTCCCAGTGCTGTCGCCGCCGTTGATGTCTCTGTTACGGTGCGGTTCCTCAGGTGTAATACCCGGATTTAACGACCCTCACCGGGCGTGGTTACTCGTAGACTTCCACTCCTGGGCCTGTCTGACGTATGACCTGCCAGACGGAACCGCTGCATCAACCTGATGATAGTGATGCGGGCGCAGCCCAACCTTCGGGCGACGTCGACATGAGACGATCTTTGTTGAACCATTCCAACGGCTCTCGTTCTCTTGGTGGATGTCATACATGGCATATCTTGTGTTCTTTTTGTTACTGTGTTATAAATGTGTCTGATCAGCCGTTTTATGCAGTTTTGTGCACGTGCAGAACATGCTAGAGAGGGAAATGTCACTTGTCACGAAATTAAGTTTTTTCACTGAAGTTATCAAGTGTTTCATATGCTGTGTCAGGGATGTGTAATACGAATTGGCATGTTTTCATACTAAAAATCTCACTTAGAAAAAAAATAATTGGAAAGAAAGTTGGTATCGTTTCTTTTGGACACTAGTTTATATAAACAATGACCCACAGGCGCGCGCACCTATATTAAAAAAAGATCTTGAAAAAATCAATGCATGGGCTGAAACATGGCTAGTGATAGCTACGCGAATGTAGCTAAAAACGATGAGATATACTGATGTGCTTGTTTTGTCGCTACACTTTGTTGTCACCCAGAACCCCCTAGTCTTCAACGTAGGTAAAATATTTGTCTGGATGATAGGGACTATCAAAATACGAGATGGCCGTCTTGGGAAAAAGTTAGGACATCGATTTTAAATACGACGATTTGTAACCGTTTCAAGACTGATAAAGTCAATAATTTTAATGGTGTGTGGCGGAAATATTATTAATAACAATAATCAATCTTTGTTTCGATGACAAATGCTGTCAATTTTGTATAAAACGCCCCGTAACGATTCAGATCTGGGAGTGCTACGCTGCTTGTTATACGAACCAAGCTCATCTCTCGACACGGAGGGTTGAGAGATGAATGAATGCATGAAATGGGGTTTAACGTCCTACGCTTAAGCACCTAACCTGGGCTAATTGAAGACGGGCATACGCCATACAGTGTGCTATGAGGGAAATTTTTGCCCGGGCAGCGGCGCTACGGCCTACTCTTATATCGAATTCCAACTGCCAAGGGATCTTTTACGTGCACTCCAATTTGTACACGGGACCTCGGTTTTTCGTCCCATCCGAACGACTAAGGGTTGAGAGATGAGATTTGTTATCTAGGCTAGTGACATCCCGTCTTTATTACTACAGATCTTTGCCTTTTCATTCAGCATTCTAATAAAATGGCATACCTATAATTGAGCTATTTTGTTACCTTTAAGCACTATGTCCCTATACAAAAAAACACTCTATGAAAATCCTCCAAACTGTACATATGTATACTCACTGATCATATCGGCTACCCATTAAAGTTTCATAAATCTACTCGCCGTGGTTTAGTTGTACACCATAATTGAAAAATGGCCAGAAAATGATGATTTTGGTGGCTTTTTTCGGTCTAAAATTTCAATTGTTTTTCTACACTTTAAAAATGGTTCGATAGATCTAAAATGGTGGCAGTTGGGTTTAGAGGGGTTACCTATCATACATTAAAAATGGAGAAAATCGGTGACCCACCATTTGTCGGTTCCTGCATGATTCTCTCGCAAACACACCTTAAAATACCTTTATCAGCCTGGGGTATAATTCGATATATTTGTCATAGCCAGTGGTTGAATACAAATTAACGACTTAACTCGATTTAGCTGGATAACTTTAAATTGTCTTGGGGGTTAAATGATAAAGCTTTTGTTTGAAACATAAAACAAACGTATAAAATACTCGACAGGGAGCAACAGATCACACAAGGTCGGATAGCGTTTCTAAAACTTCGGTAAAGACTTTTCGGTAAGTTGAACATTTTTCATTTTTTGTTATGGCTGGAGTTTAACGAATTACGCTGCGCTTGTGGCACTATGGGTTATTTTGCCGATTTGTAAAAGGCGCGTAGTTTGTCAATGGAATTTATGGCTGTCACTAAAGTTGTGTCTTGTTGTCTTTTAACCAGGCCCCGAGTTCACAAAGTTTTTGTTATGGCTGGAGTTTAACGAATTACGCTGCGCTTGTGGCACTATGGGTTATTTTGCCGATTTGTATAAGGCGCGTACTTTGTCAATGGAATTTATGGCTGTCACTAAAGTTGTGTCTTGTTGTCTTTTAACCAGGCCCCGAGTTCACAAAGTTATGAATTTACTCGAAATTGTTGTCTTTAATTTAACTATAATATAGCCCTTTATTAAACGTTTGTTGTTGTAATCTATTAAATACACCAATAAGATGCTATGTGCAAGGTTTTGTGTTTTTGGATTAAAGATATTTCTCATACACAGTGATTGAAAGCTGAGTAAATTCACAACTTAAGTCTGAGAATACTTTGTGAACTTGGGGCCATGGCTCACACTGGCTTTCAATTTTTTCCCGCCAAAATGGATGATAATTTTTATGTACATGTACACAAATGACAACATGTATCATTATTTATTTCTCAGGCCTATAAAAAATAATTACCGATTTAACTAGACCTGCGATTAATTACCTTTGCACTTGTGTCACTTTTACTCATATCACTTGCAGTTACTCTTAAACTCATATCAGTTGCAGTACCAATGGAACCGATCAACAGATTTCCACAAAAACGTTGCACACACCAAATACAATGGACGCAGAATTAACCAAATCCAGCAATATCAATTCATTTTATACATTTTAGACAAAATCACATTACTTCCGGTGATCGTGAAAATATTCAATTAGTTTATCGTAAACAGAAATAGCACAAGGCATCACACGGTGAAACGTTTACGTAAATCGAATAATAATTGCTACTTTTATATACCAAAAACCTTGAAAAGTGACTTGTAGAAAATCGTCTATTTAGAAACTATTTTGTGGTATTTTTTCATGATCGTATGGGTTCAATCTATTTGTTGAAGGGAATCACATATAATAATTTTAAAAACATTACAAATCAGACCCATTTGAAAAATATCTTAAAATACAGTTTGTGACAAATGACGTTACTTCCTGTGAGAATGAAAATCTTAGTTTACTTGTATGAAATCGTAAATGATACTAAGTATCCCACAGTGACAATTTTATGAAAATCGAATAATAATTGACACTTATATGAACCAAAAACCTTCAAAAATGACTTGAAGAAAACCGTCTACTTCTCGGCAACCGAACAAGTAAGAAACAATTGAATGATATCTATATGACCGTATGAATTTGATTAACATGGGAATTTAAACCAAAAGTTAAAATTATTAATACATATTAAACTATATTTGGTTGAAAAAATTACTAATTTTAGAAGTCAAAAATGCATGACAAAATGTCATCAATTCCGGGGTCAATTTTAAATTGTAATCAATTTGATATGACGCATACTTGCTTTTTGAATCAAATTGTGTCACTTCTGTGAAAATCCAATAAAATTTGACTATTTTACAGGCAAAATAACGAAAACAATGGCTTATGCAAAAATGCCTATTTCTAGGCAACTGCTTTAATTACAAACAAAATTTTACATATATTTTCGTCGTATTGATTTTATCTACAAGTTTATAAAAGTAACGTAGAAATATTTTTAAATCTGAAATGCCTGAATGGGTTGTAAATAGGTCAATTTTTCACCTTTTTTCAACTCTTAATCGAATTTGTTCAAAAATAAAACCGAAATTAAAAAAAACTGAGCTTACATTTTTTTGCGCCTTTAGAGGGCACACTCTGTTGGTTATATCAGTTTTTTAAAAAAAAATCATATTTGCTTTCGAAAAATGGTGCTAACCGTCAAAATTGTTGTTTTTGGTAAAATTACGCCACTTCCGGTGCCAACAGATGACTCTTCCTGTAACAAATAAAAAAATGGAAATTGAGACAACAGAACATATGAACCTTGGTTTATACAAATCGAACAATAAATAAATAATCTAAGACTGAAAAGCTGAATTAGCCAATGGCGGCCAAGGAAAATCACTGAGACAAACAATTTTCACATTTTTGCTCAAGTCAGATGGCTCTTTAATTCTGTGTAGAACACGGCTAATAGATATTTATAAATAAAAAAGTTTTTTGTAAAAATTGAAATTTTCTCAATTTGGCGCCTAATATCTGCGAAGATTTGCCGAAAATCAAAAGTAGCGTAGCTATGTGCCCTGTCTCCGGCTATGCCAAAATGTCCCGATAGTTAAAATCGAATGATTATTGTTAAAATTATTGCAATATATCTAATAACAATAGCTTCGGGGATTTCGGACATTTTGCATTGTCACGGAACGTTCAAAATAGCTTGCTGAGATCTAATCAAAATGGAAAAAGAATAATAAAAATAACTAGACCTGCAAGCAGCACTGAACCGACTTTCAGGAATCAGACAGGAAGGGTGTCATACAATAGCCTATTCATCGAACTATACTATTCAAAAAAAGTAGGGGGTATTTGATTTTGGGGACAAAATACTAAAGTATGCAAATGACTACGAAAACAGTCACTATAGAACCTAACAGAAGAAACATTTCCAGTTACATGTGACGCCTAAACCACCAATAGCTACCGCATGGAATGCAGGTGATGCTTGGAAACATCAGTTTAATTGTTTTAGTGACCAGAATTTTTTTTTTGATATGCGTCGGCTTACCCAAAATGAAAGGTTACGTGCCCTTGGCATGCTACAGATCGGCACAACACAGGCGGTTGTGGCGCGGACGACGAATGTTTCTCAGCCTGTCATAAGCAGTCTATGGTCCGGATACCGTCATACACAATCTGTACAGGACAGACCACGCTCAGGTCGACCAAGGGCGACAACTCAAGCCCAGGATCAATTTATCCATACCTTGGCCTTGAGAAATCGTGTCATCACAGCAAATCAGATCAGCGCTCGTCTTCAATCAGACACTGGTGTGAGAGTTAGTGGCAAGACGATTCGGAATCGACTGCATAGGGGTCACCTTCGCGCCCGACGTCCTCGCGTGATCCTTTGTTTGCGAGATCTTCACATTTAAGCAAGACGTCGTTGGTGTAGGGATCGTCAACACTGGAATAATCGACGCTGAAACAATGTGTTGTTTTCAGATGAGTCAAGATTCACTGTTGATTTTTTGGACAGACGTAGGAGTGTGTGGCGTCGTCGAAACGAGCGCTTCCAAGACGTTAACGTCATCACACATGATCGATTTGGGGGTAGTTCTGTTATGGTGTGGGGAGGCATCACTGTTGCTGGAAGAACGACTTTACATGTTGTTGCAGGGCGTGTTACAGGCCAGTACTACCGGGACAACGTCATGGCCGCCGTTTCATCTTCCAGGATGACAACGCAAGATGTCACAGGGCCAGGATCGCTACAGGTTACCTCCAACAACAGAACATCACCACAAAACCTTGGCCATTACCTCCCCCATCGAGCATGTCTGGGACATGCTTGGACAGAGGTTACGTCAACGTCAACAACGTCCTGCAAATGTCCAATAACTTGCTGCTGCGTTGCAACAGGAATCGGACAATCTGGACCAAAATGACCTTAGACGTCTCATTAGGAGTATGCCACGTCGGATCAATGCTTGTTTGGCAAAAAGAGGATGATTTACCAGTTACTGATTTTGTTGTGATGCTGTGGTAACTTTGCTGTTTGACCCCGGGTATATTTTGTCCCTTATAATGGTCAGTCTGTGCCTTAAACTTAGTCTAACGATGATTTAGAATAAATCGATGAATGTGAACTTCATTTCATTGTGTCATTTGTTTCTTCGTCAGTTTCATTAGGTAACTTAAAATTCAAATATCCCCTACTTTTTTGAATAGTATACCAACTATCCTTTAGTTGTTTTGATTCGGTGAAACCCGGTTGAGAAATCGCGATTTTTGCAAGCGTGCCAATTTTGTTACAGTATTTTCTCAAAATATTAAATATTTTTGCTACTACTTTCGGTTTCTTGAACATTGTCGGTATAGCTTTAACAAGTTGTTTAGATACTCAACTTTCTGTCCCAGAAGTGTCAGAAACATCTATACAGTAGTATTTTGTAAAACAGATAAACAAAATAACATTTTCAATAATTTAACGGTTTTTCAACTTTTTTCAAAGATTGAGTCCATTTTAGGACCCCTTATATTATTCCAAACCTTTTCCTTTTAGATCCACGAAACAGACCACTGATATGACTATGCGTTAAAAAAAAGTTTAAGAAAAATCGTAGGTGCCGTTTACGAGAAAAGGGCGTCTAAAAAGGCTTCAAAAACAGAAAATACTAGATTTCGGGCGTACCATAACTTATTTTCTAGACCTTGAAATCGTACCATTGAGATGCCATACAATAGTCCAATAATGGGGCTATCCAAAGACATTTTACTTCTTTTGGTAGGTACTGTAATATCTAACCGAGAAATTCAGCTTTTCGCAAAAGCGCACATTTTTAAAAAAAAAAAAAATTCATTTTTTTAATACTTTAATAGTTTCAAAAATAGTTTATCGAGTAGCCACCACCAGCATTCCCTCACGAAAATTAAGTTTCAGATCGGTATCTGTTACAGGCACTGAGATAAAAGCTCCCGCGGTAAATAATAATAAATAATAATAATTTTAGTAATCTCAATAGGCTTTCAAAGTCTGAAAGAATAATAAGAGTAATAATTTTAACAAAAACAATAGTATTTCACACAAGCTTCGCATGGTGAAACCCTAATTACAATATAGAACAACTTAGTTAGAACATTCGTCTTTACATAGGCCCAGTTTTTGAGTCAATTTACTGAGATCAGATATTTTGGGGGTGATTTTGGTCTATTTGCACACCGTATTGCAAAATATATTTTCAGTATTTACACGTCAAATCTTAACCAAGGATATCTTATTTTCTATAGATTTATGCTTTGTATCTGTACAATAGTTTAGTCCAAAAATGACCTAGTTTGTGTCGAGTGGACGTTAAACCCCATTTATCTCTGTACAATAGTTCTATGGGGCCATCCATAAAGTACGTACGCTCAAAATGGGTAAGGTCCCGTGTACACATTGGCGTGCACGTAAAAAAAACCAGTTGGAATTTGATATAAGAGTAGGCCGTTATGCCGCTGTCCAAGCACAATTTCTCTCCAAGTACACTGTATGGCGTATGCCCATTTTCATTAACTAGTTTCATGTCTTTTATTTTAGGCCTTTCCTTCGTATAAGTTACAAGAATACAAGAATGAACACCTTCTTAGTCTTAGTGTTGGTCGGTTCGGCTTTTATTGCTGGTAAGTATTGAATCTTTTCTTACAAATACTCTACCGCGCACACAATTCTCGCCACTACTTATAACGAGAAAGAGAGAGAGAAATGGGGTTTAACGTCCACTCAACACGACTAGTTCATTTCGGGACTAACACATGGTTTAATTTTATTTTAATAATTCGCTTGCGCGTAAGGGTCTTTAGCAGTGAGAGGAAACCAGAGTGCCCGGAGGGAGGAAACCCACGAGGTTGAGAAGGCGCATCTATCTCCATGCCACTTACGCTCACACCAGGGCTCGAAATCACAGCCGCAAGCCAGAGGTGGCCGGCCAGCTAGAGGTCGAAGCGCGGCACTCTAGACCACTAGGCGGACAGAGCGATTCGTGTGAGGTATATAACAGTGGTTCTCAACCTTTTTTGGCCAAGGGCACACTTTGGAACACATGAAAAAATAGCGGCACGACTGGCTAATTATATATGAAAAATGTCTGAATTTTGCAAAATAAAAACATTGAAAGTCAGACGTCATACAACCATAGACAGAGATAAGTCATTGACACATATAATGACTCAAACTAAATGAAAAAAAACTCAGCTGTGAACTTATCAGTAGGCACCAGTGAATGGTCAATTGGGATCACATGTCATTTTACATTTTCTTAGTGTGCACACGTAAGAAGATCTCGTGGCACACTGGTTGAGAGTCGCTGGTATATACAGACGATAGCGAGAACAAACAGTTTTAACAGATTTTTGTAATAGTAATAGGATTAAAGGTGCTCGTGATTTGATGGTCTCGTTTACAAATTGTACGTGCTAAATTCATCCCCTGTATCCCCAGTGGTTTCATTCCGTTCTACTCCACCTATCCTTTGGTTAATCTATGGGAGAGACACGTTTTTAAGTTATCCGCCCTTGATAATTGTGCTTTTTTTATCGACCAATCCAATAAATTGTTATTTGAAAAGGAAGTTAGCAAAGGGAAGTAACTCTCATCGGACAATGTTAGGAGTTGGCCTATTTTGTATGCGTAATTATTAACAAGCAATTAAATATTATGTGAAGGAAGACTAGTCGTTCATATAATAATGCAGGTTCATTAGTTTTTTTGAGATTCGTCCGTTCGTTCCCGGAATAGTTTGTCCATGTGATATCGTAGACAATTTATTGTGCATCGAATTGCCAAGGGTTTAACGTCCACTTCCACCCTGGGTCTATCTATTTCTTTGGTGTTTAACGTAAGCTTCCACTTAATTGATATCGCAAGTTCAATAATATTAAACATAACAGAAGGCCATATTTCAGACAAAGAACGAATAGTAATAATAATAACAAAAGTCAAACATATAGATATTATACATATTTAAAATCAACGAAACATAAATAAATTAAATATAAATAAATTATAAACGTATACATTATTTACATAAATCATTTAGTAATTAAATAAACATGTATATGGTTATCTACCCTTATAAAAACGAAGGCGAAACGAGTGGTTTGAAGACTGTAGACATATTATAGGCACGGGCAGATAACCCAGGGTATAGTGGAGTAGAACGGATTGGGAACACTAGGGAAACCTAGGATGAGGACAGGTAAAATGTCTAGTATACGCTAAAACCTTGACAGTACCCTATAGATCATAGGTCATTTCGGGACTAACATATGGTTTTTAATTTTATTTCTATAATTAGTTTGCGGATAGGGGTCTTTAGCAGTGGGAGCAAACCGGAGGACCCGGAGAAAACCCACCAGACTGAAGAGGCCACCTTACTCCTTGTCACGTACAACCGGGATTCAAAACCACACCAGTTGACTCAATGACAGGCTTTACGATATAGCGCTCGCACGCTAACCATTCAGCCCCCCCCCCTATAGAGCACTTCATGATCGGATGGTGCAGAAAACTGAGACGTTCGACTTGATTTCAAAGTTTCTTATAGTCAAAGATACTAACTTTGTTTCAGTCAATGGGATGGCCGTAGATGGAGGTGAATTGAAACCCACTGAAATTGAGCATCGAGATACCATGGAGTCAAATGTAGGTGTAGTGGAAGAAACGGCACCCCCAGAAATAGTGGAATCGGATAATGCAGACAAGAAACCAACTCTTCAAGATACCATGGAGTCAAGTGTAGGAGAAATGGCACCTCCACAAATAGTAGAATCGATTGATGCCAACCAGGTACCATCTCCTCAAGATATCATGGAGTCAAATGTAGGTGTAGTGGAAGAAACGGCACCTCCAGAAAATGTCGGATCGCCTAATGCAGACCAGGGACCGCCTCTTCAAGATATCATGGAGTCAAATGTTGGTGTAGTGGAAGAAATGGCACCTCCACAAATAGTAGAATCGATTGATGCCAACCAGGTACCATCTCCTCAAGATACCATGGAGTCAAATGTTGGTGTAGTGGAAGAAATGGCACCTCCAGAAAATGTCGGATCGCCTAATGCAGACCAGGGACTTCCTCTTCAAGATATCATGGAGTCAAGTGTAGATGTAGTAGGAGAAACGGCACCCCCAGAAATAGTGGAATCGGATAATGCAGACAAGAAACCAACTCTTCAAGATACCATGGAGTCAAGTGTAGGAGAAATGGCACCTCCACAAATAGTAGAATCGATTGATGCCAACCAGGTACCATCTCTTCAAGATATCATGGAGTCAAGTGTAGATGTAGTAGGAGAAACGGCACCCCCAGAAATAGTGGAATCGGATAATGCAGACAAGGAACCATCTCTTCAAGATATCATGGAGTCAAATGTAGGTGTAGTGGAAGAATCGGCACCTCCAGAAATAGTGGAATCGCCTAATGCAGACCAGGAACCATCTGTTCCAGATACCATGGTGTCGACTGTAGATGTAGTAGGAGAAACGGCACCTCCACAAATAGTAGAATCGATTGATGCCAACCAGGAACCATCTCTTCAAGATATCATGGAGTCAAATGTAGGTGTAGTGGAAGAATCGGCACCTCCAGAAATAGTGGAATCGGATAATGCAGACCAGGACCCATCTGTTCCAGATATCATGGAGTCAAGTGTAGATGTAGTAGGAGAAACGGCACCTCCAGAAATAGTGGAATCGGATAATGCAGACAAGAAACCAACTCTTCAAGATACCATGGAGTCAAGTGTAGGTGTAGTGGAAGAAACGGCACCTCCAGAAAATGTGGGATCGCCTAATGCAGACAAGGAACCATCTGTTCCAGATACCATGGTGTCGAGTGTAGATGTAGTAGGAGAAACGGCACCCCCAGAAATAGTGGAATCGGATAATGCAGATCAGGACCCACCTGTTCCAGATACCATTGAGTCAAATGTAGGTGTAGTGGAAGAAACGGCACCTCCAGAAATAGTGGAATCGCCTAATGTAGACCAGGGACCGTCTCTTCAAGATATCACGGAGTCAAATGTAGGAGAAATGGCACCTCCACAAATAGTAGAATCGATTGATACCAACCAGGTACTGTCTCTTCGAGATATCTTGGAGTCAAATGTAAGAGAAATGGCAGCTCCAGACATAGTGGGATCGCCTGATGCAGACCCGGGGTCGTCTCTTCAAGATATGATAGAGTCAAATGTAGGAGAAATAGGACCTCCAGATACCATAGAAGCACTTGCAGATGCATTACGTGAAATGGCAACTCCAGAAGTAGTGGGATCGTTTGATGCACACCAGGGACCTTCTCTTCGAGATACCATAGAATCACTTGCAGATGTATTAGGTGAAATGACACCCCCTGTAATAGATCACCGAGTGGCGCCGTATTATGAAGAACAGGGACCGCCTTATCGATATAGTATGGATCCAAGATATACGCCACTTCGACTGAGACATGCACCAATATTCCAGCCTCGCCGTGTTAGCGATGACAATCAAGAAACAAAGAGTGAACTTAAGAATCTGGCGAATAAGCTTGTTCAGTTGTCGGAATTCGTATCTACCCTATCTATAGATAGAAGACAGAAAGGGTAAGTTTTGTCTGCAGGTTCTTGGTGGGGATAACATGCAATACCCAATTAAACTACATGCGTTATCGAAGCTAAAACAGCAATACATGTACGTTGAAAGATGAATCTCCATATTAAATACCAGCCCAATAACGATTCCCTTCATATCAGAATTGCTGACTCGCTTGCATGGAGGTCGGGTGTTCGATCCCTACATTGGCCGAGAAAGTTCATACAGATGCAGGACGGAGTGCCTGACAATGACCGCTGTCTAGTCGTTCAGGGCGAACAACCGAGGTCCCGTGTACTCATTGGCGTGCTCGTAAAAGATACATTGGAAGTTGGAATTCGATATAAGAGTATGCCGTAGCGCCGCTGCCCGGAAACATTTCCCTCATAGCACACTGTGTGGCGTATGCCTGTCTTCATTGTCCCCGTTCGGAAGCAGAACAGTAACACCTCGGATTTTCGTCCCATCGGAACGATTAGACAGCTGTCCTTGTCAGGCACCCCCGTCCTTCATCACAGACAAGGGGAACCACGCCGGAAAATCCGGATGAACTTTCTCGGCCAATGCAGGGATCGAACACCCGACCTCCGGGCTAGTGAGCTATCGTCTTACCCACTTAGCCACCGTGACCCCCAGATCAAATAGAATATATATTTGTGTATAAGCTTGATAACGACTTGTGAAATCTCTTTGTTATAATTGCTATCCCATAACAAGTCTGTTTTGGGGTATGTCCTAATTAGTTACTAAGTACCGTGTTAAGAACAAAGATGTGAATTTCTATTATAATTGTTATTTACAGAAGCAGGGGCGGAGATGTATATTATCAAACGAATCGCCAGAGACCACAGTACGACGATCGGATCCGATACGTTCCAATGCGGCAATACCGCAGGCCTTCTTGGGCTTAGAACAGAGTACAAATAAAATATAAGAAAAATAAAATAGTTTTGAATTACATTGAGTTTTCATATTTTTTTAATTCGATTAACTCTCAATTGGTCAATCATTTGTATCAGGTACAAGAATGTATTCAGACAAGTTGTAGAAAAGTACATTCTAAGAAACTTCAAAAATTATTTCGGGGGATCACGGAGGCTAGGTGGGTAAGACGCTGGCTCGCTAGCCTAGAGGTCGTGTTTTCGATCCCTGCATTGGCCGAGATAGTAGATAGATTATGCAGATTTTCTGGCGTGGTTTCCACTTGTCAGTGATGCAGGACGGAGGGCCTGACAATGACAGCTGTCTAGTCAGTAGCATCCCGATGAACTGTGTCGGCCAATGCAGCGATCGAACACGAGTCCTCCAGACTAGCGAGTAAGCGTCTTACACTGTGTCACTCAGGTTAAAAGTAAAACGTTAAACATTCGTTCTTTCATGATAGAACGAGGCCTAACATAGTGCTAGAAACATAATGTATTAGTGCATCCAGAGAGAGGAAGATAAGAGAAGAGGGAGAGGTACTAACGTCCGCTCGACACAAACTAGGTCATTTCAGGACTAATCTATGGGTCAATTTTATTTCAATCATTCTCTTGCGCGTAACCAGAGGACCCGGGGAAAATCCACGAGCTCGGATAGGCGACCTTACTCATCATTGCCACGTATAACAGGGGATTCGAAACCACGCCCGTTGACTGGCCTTATGATAATGATACAACGCCCCCCCCCACACACACACTTAGTTCATTCCAAAGACAAAGACGAAAGGGCGATACAAGGTTACAAAAGAATCCACGCAATAATATTTAGCTCTACTTTGCAGTATTCTCGAAATGAAAAGGGCGAAATTACTTGGCCTCAATTAGCTACCATACCATTGGAGAAAACGTGGGAGAAAATGGAAAGTAGAAATTCAGTCTTCATTTTGGTGTTTTTGAAGATCAAATTTACATAAAATTGCGGGTAAACACCCCAAAATACCCTTAAGACAAAGATTTCTCTTTTACGTTTGATTCTCTATATTCTGCCATAGGGAATATGACACATGGCTTAACAAATAAAATTCCCAGTGTTTTAATGTGTATTTTATTTAGGATCAGATAAACCAGCGATAGCACGTGCTCCTAATCTGACGAGATATCAGCGATTTATTTAAATCAAAGCCCCGAAGCCCATTCCTCATTTAAACCAGTTGAACCCCGATTTGGTTTAGTTCATTTTGAGCTTTCTCATTTGACACGAAGGAAAATTTGATGAACTGATTTATTCCGGTAACTGACATCAGGATGACTTTTTTTTAGCAAGCTACCTAGTTGAGGCTAATGAAGTTCTAGGCAAAAGAGCCAGACAGGTAGCATTTGAACACTGGGTGCATTCAAGATTCTATCATTATTATATTCAGACCCTTTCGACACGCCTCTTGTCATTCCACTACAACCATCCATAACTGGATACATATTCTAAGTCGGCGCGTACGGACCGATAAGGACAGTTGTCTAGTCGTTCGGATGGGACGAAAAAAGGTGAGGTCCCGTGTACACATTGGGGTGCACGTAAAAGATCCCTTGACAGTTGGAATTCGATATAACAGTAGGCCATAGTACCGCTATCCGGACAAAAAGTCCATCATAGCACACTGTATGGCGTATGCCCGTCTTTATTAGCCCAGTTCGCAGCAGAACAGTAGGACGTTAAACCCCATTTCATTTCATTTCCTTGTCGCTAGAAATGGTTCCAATACCCGTCGTACTTCTAGCCACAGTAGTGGATGGTTCTAAGAACTTGCTTTGAGCAGGTATTTTAAGTAGGTGTTACTGGCCTGTAACTTAGCTGGTCGGATAGCCGTGGCGATAGAGAGGCGGCTTCTCACCAATGCAACGAGGGTTCAATCGTTGTAAGTGAGAGGGATATTCGATCTCCCGTCCGATCAGGCAGGTTTGCCCCGAGTTCTTCGGTTTCTTTCTGCAGTAATGATCGAAATCATTCGCACGATCTGTGCCAAGGGCCAAATTTGAAAAAGGCCTCAAGCCTAATTTGCTACCCTTGTAAAATGACGTGATTATTAATATTATTATTATAACTTCCTGCCAACAAATGACCCCGTCTGGAGTTCACAGAGCATTCTCAGACTTCAGTTAAGAATTTACTCAACATTGTTCTTTATAATATAACTAAAATTGAGCCCTTTATAAACCTTTTTTAATATATCAAATTATGGTGGCTGTAAGCGGCCATTCTACATTCTCGATTTGTCGGGTGGTGTAGGCGACAAGTCGACACAAAGCGAAATAATTGTATTTCGGCGACTTGTCGCTTTGTCGGGTTTGAAGGCGACAAAGCGACAAGTCGACTAAATGAAGGCGACGATTGTCGGGTTAGTTTGTCGCGTTGTCGGGTTGATTTTGTAGGCTTGTCGACATGTTGACGTCGCCTTCACAACCCGACAAGTCGAGAATGTAGAATGGCCGCTAACAGCCACCATATCAAATACATCAATAAGAAACTATGTAAATTTTGTGTTTCTGGATTAAAGATATTTCTCATAAATAGAGATTGGAAGTTGAGTAAATTCTTGACTGAAGTCTGGGAAAGCTTGTGAACGAAGTCGTCCATTAGCAAAGTCGTCCACACTAAAAATCTTGTAAAGTCGTCCACATCCGTTGGTGGAGTCGTCCACACGACTTAGTATAATTTCTGGATATAAGCTATTAATACGTTGGTGGAGTCGTCCACACGACATTGTTTACTTTATGGACACATAATATATATTTAATTAGTGTAGTTTTTCTGAAAATCAACAACAAAGTACATCGTTTTATGCAATAATTAACAAATTCATAAACGAATTCAATAAATAATCATTAATATAACAAATTCAATAAATAATTATTAATATAACAAATTTATAAAAAAAAGTTCATTAATATAACAATTTCGTTAATATAACAAGCCCCATGCACAAATGAATTTCTATACCGCTACCAAACGACCACGGTCCTTTAAAATCCCCAATACACGTTTTTCCCTCTGTTCATACAATTCCCATATTTTAAAGATCTTCCCCGCTATTATCTCAAATTTCTTCCTTTGTCGCCCCTTTAATTTAATTTCCGATACCAGTATTTGTTGTAGCTCCGATGTTGCCAGCGATCACAACCATCGCATTGCAGTGCCTCTTGTCGGGGATGCACGTCCTTGGAACAAACAACACCAGACACTAGCCATAGTAAATAGTTAGAGCTTATGATATACATCAGTAAGAACTAATGAAGAAGTCTGGAGGATCAGTGCGGGGGGGGGGGGGTCCACCAAATGGGCACAAAACCAGACCCAACTTTTCTAGAGTAAAATTTTGCGTAGAATACGATGCCGAGTGGTAATTAGTCCGCCGTTGGGGCGTTATCGAGATATTCGGGGTCAAAGGTCAAATGAGGTCATTTGCACTGAAAGTGAATGCGCAACCATTCTTGTATCATGAAAATATGCGAATTTCGGGACACGATCACGGTGATAATTAACGAAGCCAAGAAAGGGTATTAATTGACCCATATTCGATGGTATAGGCCACTTAGTAACGGCTTCATGTTTACTCTTAGATAAAGAGACACCTTTTGAATTGACCAACTTACCCAGAAACTCCACTTCAGTCTTAAATAAAAACATTTCTTGGGTTTCAACTTTTAAGTTGTAGAATCAAAAACCCTGGAATACCTCCTCTCAATTTTCAATGGTTTGTGCCACATCCTTACCCAAGACTATAATGTCACAATATAGAGTATAATATGTTTCCAGGTCAATCATCTGAGAACCAGCTGTATAACCCGTTGGGAAGTAGCAGGTGCGTTACATAAATCAAAACCCAAACCCAAACCGAACAGTCCATACTTTGTAATGAAAGCATTTTTCCCCCGCGAGTCAGGATCTAATTCGATTTGATAGTAACCGAAAGCCATAACCAAGGTACAGAAGAATTTATTACCGTGTAGAGTATCCAAACAATCCTCGCTGATTGGTAGAGGTAAATTATCTTTAACGGTTTTGTCGTTTAGAGCGCGATAGTCAATGCAGTAACGACAACTACCATCTTTTTTCTTGACAAGAACTGGCGGTGAACTATGGTCAGATATGGAAGGGACTATGACATCTGCTTTAAGAAAGACGTTTATCTAGATGTTCTTCCTCTACCTTTGCAAATCTAATTTGGGTCCGTCTCATACGTAGTTTTACTATAAATATATTTAGTCAATACATAAATAAGTGATTATTTCATTAATATACGATGTTTCACTCCAGATAGACAACCCAGATCAAATTCAGGTTTCACAAACTCGTCACCATATTCAATCAAGCTGACAATCATACTCCTCAGGCATACTGGCGACAGAACTTCCAAATAGATCAAGCAAATGAGCATGAACCCTCATGCGAACCTGTTCCCGGGACTCCCCTTGGACATTGGTTGTTCGTACCAATTTAATATCATCGGCAGTAAAATCACCTGTCGAGAGTTTAGAGCACACTTGTGATAAGTCAAAATGCCTGATTTTGAGAAAATTGCAATTTAAACTTTTGATTCACTACCAAAATTTCATTAATTAATATATTTTATTGATATTTTTACACATTTTGAAATGAGCGACGGTATTGATTTATATACCAATAGAAAGAGACTTATTACAAGCTCTTCATTTTAATAGAATAATTTTTTTTGTAATTTTTGACTTATAACAATTATGTTCTAAACCCTCGCTGTTATCACCTCATCAATCTCTTCATCATTAGCTATATCATAGCCATTCTCTATTTTAACAAATAAATAAGAATCATTGACCACGTCCAGAAAGCAGGAAGAAGCAGCACTTACTGAAGCAGACACAAGTAAACCATGACATTTCATTGGTTCTATGACACAATTAATGGATTTTCAAAAGCGACTTTGATGGTAGAAATGCGATTCGTCGAAATGGAATAGCTACCACTGGAAATAAGCTATGCTCGAAGTACGCTTCAAAGTAGCACTAATGATCTGGGGCCGGTTGCTCAAAACTAAGTTATTTTAACGATCCGTTTAACTCTAACGGGCATATCTTGGTAACGTGTTGTTCGTTAACTTTCCGTTTAAATCTACTACAGAAAACACTAAAGTATACTTTATTTTGTCCTTTAAACATATTAGCATAAATCTGTAGGAAAAATTTGCACCACAGAATGTTCAGGGCCTTTATTTCCAGCAACAATCTTCCCTCCGTTAAAGTTAACGGATCGTTAAAAGATAACTGAGCTTTGAGCAACCGGCTCCAGGTCTCTTATGGTAACCGAACAATTCCTCAAATTAACAATGCATTTGTGTTTTTCCAGAAAGTCTATCCCTATGATGATCGGATCAGTAATTGCGGCCACGCAGACACCCATTTATAAAATATGTGCGCCAACATGGAAATTGACATCTTTAATCATGTGACCTAAACATAACCCGAACCTATTCCTTTCAGTTTAACAGCTTTTCCCTGCTTAAAACAGAAGTGTCCACTATGGTGATCATGGCAGCAGTATGCACCACAGCGTCCATCTGCTCCCCAAACAACGAAATTGGAATTATCAGACTGATTCCCTTAGTCTCCCTAACCAATATAGAGGGAGTCTCATCTATAGTTGGTCGAACGGGACAATCGGGATCTAAAGGCGATCGGTCAACTGAGAATCTATCACAATTTTGATTATATGGACGATAACTTTGCGGAGATAGCCCGATGGTGTTTAAGGGATGAGGGCTGAAATCCCTGGGAATGGGTTGCAAGTTCGGATTAAGATATTTCCCATAGTCTCGCTAATTTTATTGATACCTCGATGGTGATGGGGACCGGGAGTTATTACCAATGTGTCAGCCACTGCAGGAACTTCAAATTCTTCAGTGTCAACGGATACTTGCAACCACGGTGTCTCTGTGTGTATTACCATATCCGTCCAGGGACAAGAATTGAAGCCGCTGAGAAAATTCTTCCATAGTCTCACTGCCTGATTGACGAGCAGATTGCAGTATCCCGGGTGCTAAATCTCCTTGGTCAGTCTGCTGTATTTACGGATGCCTAGTCGGTTCACGTACGCAAGAGCACTCCCCCTAAGGCAATCCGACTTGTTTTGGAGGTGTTTGTGTTCGGACAAACCACACCCATGTCCTACCTTTTCTAATGGACTTGTCATCCCCTGAAAATAAGACCATCTTGGGTATATTTGGACTATGACCACGATGATGATGATCTTCCTCGCAGCTGTCAGAATCAGATTCTGAAAACAAACGCGATCTAGCTACCATCAAACGAGTCTGGAAAATTGGAAGGGCTATAATTTCCACGCCTAGTTTGTAGCAGTTGGGACTCATGGTGTCCCTGTGCAATGGGAAGAGGGTCCGTTCCTTGTTAGGGGTAGGATTTGACGGTTCGCAGGACAACTTTCGTCTACCAGTTCTGTCTTAAAATCATAAACAACTCCTTCTGGCATGACATTTGTGATGTCCGCTATTAATTTAAATCCCGTGTCCTCCTTGATAGGGGGATCACGGTGGCTAAGTGGATAAGGCGCTGGTTCGCTAGTCTGGAGGTCGGGTGTTCGATCCCTGCATTGGCCGAGAAAGTTCATCTCGATTTTCCGACGTGATTTCCCCTTGTCAGTGATGCAGAAGGAGGGCCTGACAGGGACAGCTGCCTAGTCGTTCAGATGGGACGAAAAACCGAGGTCCCGTGTACACATTTGAGTGCACGTAAAAGATCCCTTGGCAGATGGAATTCGATAAAAGAATAGGCCGTAGCGCCGCTGTCCGAGCAAAATTCCCCTCATAGCACATTGTATGGCGTATGCCCGTCTTCAATTAGCTCTTGTTAAGTGCATAACAGTAGGACGTTAAACCCCATTTCATTCATTCATTCATTCCTCCTTGATAGCCTTAGATGTAGACCCGGTCAAACCTGATGAATTAGCAACCTATCTGTGGTGATTTAGGGAATTCATACTGCTGATCAAGGGAAGAAGGGTATTTGGGTATTGTAGATGGGCCAGGTTTGTATAACACAAATTCGCTTCCTAAAGTAGTAGCCTGTTCATTAATGGAAGTCAGAATCTGTTCGAAATTTGTTCCAACAAATTGCCCCAACTGTGTTAAACTAGTGTCTATCTGCTCAGCATCTAAAACTCCCTTTTCTGGAGGAACAAAAGTTATTACCCCCTCCTCAATCCAATCACACTATGGCTCAGATAGCAAACTAACAGTCTTAGCAAGATGAGTTATGGCCAAGATACCTACTTCTTGTCTTAACATGACAATCTGCTCTGACTTTACTCCTCCTATGTGTCGCAGGTTTTGTAATTCATTAACAGTAACAGATTGCATATTACTTGCCATATTTAACCAAAGTGGTGATAATAATTTAATAAATATATGTATATCCTTTTAAAGTGTGGATTAACTTGAGACGTAGGTGTGAATTTAAGTTCAATAGAATGTTAACCAATGTGAACCGACTTTTATCAAGTCAGCTAAAGGTCATTTCACTTTGGGTTGTTTTGTTAGTATTCAGGTGTCAAACTCCAACAATTAAACTGCTGGGTTATTGTTGCTGTGATCACGTGCTCTCTCCATACCAAGTGTGGAGGCGTGTGTAGTAGGCGCTGTCACAACACAGCTATGTAAAATTATTTTGTAGATCTAACTGGTTAAAATATTTGAATCAAATATTATGAATGGTTTTCAATGTGCATGAACTTCAAATTACCACCAAGCGGGAAATCTCAGTGATACCGAACGCTACCAAGTATACATACCGCAGACGATGGTTCAGCGTAGTAATACAATACTACTAACTCTGCAATGTGCTAATAAATAATACCCTGTAATATCTTGAATACAGTGTTTCCACTGCGGAACGGGTTCCGTCATGAGGCGGAGGTCCTCCGTCTTCGAGAGTTTGACGCTTTCCACAACGCGCTCGAGAGGTACGTCAACTGAGTTGATCAGACTCAGCCCAGAACCAGTTAGCACTTCTACTGCTTGTCTCTCTTCCTCCACAAACATTTGGAGGCTACTTCGGCTTGTTTGCTTACTTTGGTAATTAAGGTACTGCGTGTCGGCTCCGTGATGCCTACGTTCCTGGGTGCTCTCCAAAATGATTGAGACACAAATCCTCGGCACCTTATCTCTAGAGGAAAATTTCAGGCCTTCCACCCATTCTGTTGACACTGCGCTATTTCCCTGCATAGGCTTCTTCTATTCTTGCCTCCCAGGGGAAGTCGGCTCTACCAGAACATCTTGCTTGGTGCTTCTGGACCACGATACAATGTCGGGTCGCATAGTTGTGCTAGCAGCTGAGTCCCATCTTGCCCAGTCTCCCTGTGGCTTCATACCAACAGCACGTGCGTGCCTGCCTTCCTCTTTTGTTTGACGTACTTCTCTTTGAACCTTTCTTCTCTTGTCCTTTGTCCCAGCTGTCTCTGCAGGTTTCCCAAACCTAGTCTACCCGTTGTTACCACTCTTACAATGTCTCTGTGTCTGAGTCTACTCTCTACTTCCTCAACAGCTCTTGCTGCGACCAACTTCACATCTAATTCTAAGCCCCAAACTCTCTCGCCCGCGCTGCCTCTTAGCATCATGCGTGACCCTAAAACTCCTTTATATACTGTAAAACTCGATGCTACAAAAGCTTCTTGGAACTCCCAACCATCTGCGTAGATGTCTGCTGAACATTCGTTCTAGCTCCACCACGGTTGTGACGGGTACGTCGTAAACCAGCAGCGGCCAAAGTATTCTTGGGAAAATTGAATGCTGGTAACACCAGACCTTAAACTCGCCAGGCAGTCAACTCTTGTCTGTCAACTCCATCCAGTTTTTAGCTTGCTGTTTCATCACTTCAACACTCTCTCTGTCATTTAAGGAACCTTTGAACCACTTTCCTAGGCTTTTCACTGGGTTATCACTGACTGTAGGGATAATTTCTTCTCCTTTTTTGAATCTGAACCCGTTCCCCTTCTTCAGAGCGAGGCTGCTTGACTTTGTAGGTTTGAATTAAATGCGAGCCCAGCTTATCAACTCTCCGGGGTCTTCCAACATCCACCTGCCTTCTGGGACTGACTTTAATGTTATCTTCATGTCACCCATATATGCCCCATCTTCAATAGAAGGCTTGATCTCGCCTTAACTACATACAGCTTATCAAGCCCTCCACTCAAGACTCTGCATTTTTCGGCACTAAATTTGATTTGGTATAGGCCCAAACCGTGATCCAAATCAGATTCCTTCGTTAAATGGATTACTAAAAATAGACTACTTTGAATTTATTTTATTTATCGAAGGCTCGGATTAGCCGATACAGAGCACGTGATCAGCGAATTCCTTATTGCATGCTGAGTTGGTTGTCCTTTATTATGTAGTGCGTGGTCTTTTTGCGTGCCAGTTTGATCTCGGCGACAGTACAGTGTGAGTGTCACGACCTCTGATTGGACAATGCTGATTAGTTACGTGTATACACAACAAGTGTAAAAGTTCAAGAATTTCAGGAACATGGAAATGCCCTGGTTGGTGGTTGTTTCACTCGTGAAACATTCCGATTTCGTATGCCTTTGCCCCTATTTACGTAATGGTTTCTCCCGTGTGTGACATAACTTTGCTTCCATATTGATATTTTTCTTAGCCAAAAGTTTGTGGATTTCAATTTTTAAAGACAGTACGTGTTTTCATGGTTGTGATAATTAGTTGTGCAAAGAATTGATTTCAAACACACAGGTATGTTTATGATAACCAAAGTTAACTAGTTTGTTCTTAATCGAAGAAATCCGTTTATTATTTACCATGCCGTAGATAGTAATCATGAAATCACGCCGGAAAATCGAGATGAACTTTCTCGACCAATGCAGGGATCGAACACTCAACCTCCAGGTTAGCGAACCAGCGCCTTATCCACTTAGCCATCGTGATCCCCCGTTTACTTAAACGAAGAATGTTAAAGAGGGTATTCAACTGTGACAAAGTATACTCTCGAAATGGTATAAATCAAATGTGGATATTGAAAAATTCCAAAGAATTACTTGATGGTTTGCAATCTAGATCCCTTGCTTCAGTCTCATCTATTCAAACTTTTGACTTTTCTACTTTGTACACTAAAATTCCCCATAGTAAATTAAAAGCCCAGTTGAAAAAGACATTATTCACATTGTCTTTTCGTCTAAATCGGGTACTGCTAGATATCAATACTTAGTTGTAAATTATAATTCTACTTATACTCTCCCAAAAAAGAAACGCAACGTGACATTTCGTCGTCGGTATACCCTCGCTCTACCATCGCCTTGACGCAACCGGAACCGCGACACGTCGCTTAACCAAACGGCTCTTCGGTGTTTGGCCATACCCCAGTCTATGAACCCACTGAAGTTGAATTTCACGGTGTCGGTGTATTTCAAAACAGCAGCTCTATCGGGGACATCTGGCTCGTAATCCGGTTTCATGTAGGCATTTACCGTCTGTCTAATCTGAGATTCTACGTCGTCCGGCAAATGTTGTTGCAGTAGAGGTCGTTGTTGAGAATCGTTTCCGCCAACGGCGTAACCGTAAGTGACGATCCAGGACAGTTGGCGTCACTCTTGTTTGGCCCGAGCTTGTGCGGTCACGTGTTGAACTTCGCTGTCGGTACCTATCCCAAGAGTATATTTCGTTAAGTATCACGGTGATTCAAAAAATAAATACACGACAATCAAGATAATTCAGTTGTTGGATTATTTGATTAATAACATCTTTGATGAATTTGGAGGGAAATATATCAGCAAGTGGTTGGCATCCCCATGGGCACCAACTGTGCACCTTTGCTTGCTGATCTGTTTCTCTCTTCGTACGAAGCCCCCACCCCCCTTCCTCCTAGCCTCTTATGCTGATTCGTTTGTATTCTGGCTTTATAAACCCTTTAAGACAAATGATGTAGTTAGACATCTGGCTACTGCATCGTATCGGGTTTAATATTCAGTACAGTTTGCTTACCAGACAATGTTAAATAAAATAGACGAGCCACAAGTTGATGTTATATAAGTACTATTGAATGCCATCAGGACCACCAGGGGTGTCGATAGCGGACATGTGGATATTAAAATCAGTTCCACTTTCACGTGTCAAAATGGCACAAAGAGTCTATAACAGCTGTCACTATGTATAGGATATTAACCTACCCGAGGTTGCTATATTATATAACCCGCGGGCGCAGCCCAAGGGTTATATGATATAGCAACTAAGGTATGAAAGGTTTATATCTGACATATACAACGCCCACCCTTAAATTTAAATGGACTTTTCCATTAATATTCAACAATGATTGGATAACGGCTGGGTAGTTTCCGTCAAATAACTAAGATAACCGAATTAATCACGTGCAATTACGGGATGGCATTTTTGTAAACACAGCGCCATTTTGAAGAATTGAATTTCATACAAAAACAAAATGGATAGTTATACGAAGTCAGACGAATAATCAATCCCTTTTAGCCAATATACTGACGATGGAATTGGCGTGAATGCAACTATCGATGAGGATCTATCCAAAGCCTAAAGAAAATTTGGATCAAAAGACATTCTTTCCCGATAATTCTGACAGTGAACTACGAATTGAAGGTTTTTAATAATAATAATAATAATGTATATTTGTAAAGCGCCAATTCATCCACAAATGCATGCTCTAGGCGCGTACTATGTACTCTGTGGTCACTATATACACACAAATCCTGGTCCACTCCAACTAAAACGCAGTGGTAAACAAATGAGTTTTTAATTTAGTTTTAAAAGTTTCAAGTGACGGAGCTGTTTTAAGATGATGGGGTAAGGAATTCCACAAAACGGGTGCACTGTACTGAAATGTTCTAGAGCCAAAAGTTTGTAGATTGCACTTTGGAATGCGCAATAAGCACATATCTTGTGATCTTAAGTTACGAGATGGTACGTATTCGTTTATTAGCTCCGATAGATATTCAGGACTGGAACCATGAAGACATCTATAAACAATACAGAGAAGTTTGTAGTCAATTCGGGAGTGAATTGGTAACCAGTGTAGTTCCTTCAATATGGGTTTAATGTGAGATCGTCGGGTTGTTTGACTAACTATTCTGGCAGCATTGTTTTGGATAATTTGTAGTTTTGTGAGTAGATTTTGGTTTAGACCGATAAGGATACTATTACAGTAATCTAATCGCGAAAACACTAAAGAACGGACAAGTGTGTGGGTAGCATCTTTTGTTAGTAGGTGTCTGATGTTACTGATAGATTTCAGATGAAAATAACAGATTTTGCACAGATTGCATACATGAGCTTCCATTGTTAGGCTTGAGTCTAAAAAGACACCAAGATTTTTAACCCTATTTTGAGTTGTTATTTCTGAGTCAGCAATAATTAATGTTGAGGAATCAAGTTTCTGTAGATTATGTCTTGTACCAACGATTATTACTTCCGTTTTATCATCATTTAGTTTAAGCATGCTAGAGGTCATCCATGTTTTAATTTGCTGTGTGCATTTTTCTGTTTTAAGAAAGGAATCTGTTTTACTCTCTGGTGGAAAACTATCTATGACTTGTGTATCATCAGCATACGAATGGTGCGAAAGATTGTGATTTTCAATTATAGAGGCTAGTTGACTGGTGTAGAGCACAAAGAGAACAGGACCGAGCACCGATCCCTGGGGGACACCACAGTTCAAGGAAGTTTTGTCTGATAGCTCATCACCGATTTTAACGGACTCGGTGCGATCTTTTAGGTACGATCTAAACCAGTTTATGGGCATGTCTACAACCCCACAGCATTTGGATAGATTTTCGAGAAGTCTCTTGTGATCTATAGTGTCAAATGCTGCCGACAGGTCCAGCATTACTAGTGAGGCAATATTACCACTATCAACAGCTCCACGCAAATCGTTAACCACTCTGAGCAAGGCAGTTTCGGTACTGTGATTTTGGCGATAGGCAGATTGAAATTTATCAAGTAGTGAATTTGTAGCCAAATGTTCCTTTAACCTTATGCTTACAGCCTTCTCTATAACCTTGGATAGAAAAGGAAGATTGGACACAGGGCGGAAATTCTTGAGCACATCCTGATCCAGGCTGTCACTTTTAAGAAGCGGAAGAACCACAGCTGATTTGAATTTTGCTGGAAAAACACCAGTAGCAAGGCTGTTATTTATCAACAGAGTGATAAAAGGTATAAGTTGATCCAGAAGTTGAAATATTAAAGGAGTAGGAATTGGATCTGAAAGACAAGTTGTAGGTTTGGACGACTTGATGATTTCTTTTATTTCCTTTTCACTGAAAGGCCTGAAACACTCTAACTGCTGGCCACTGAAGAATTTGAATTCCGACTCATTGTCTGTGTTATTTGTGGATGATTTAAGCCCATAACGAATTTTCTCTATCTTATCAAGGAAGAAACTATTAAATCTATTTGCAAGATTTATGTTAGAATCTGTATTGGGAAGTTTAGATTCTTTAGGACAATCAAGAAGTGATTTTAGAAAATGGTGTATTTTTCGAGGATCCTTGTAGCAGTTCTGAATGTATGTTTGACAATGCAATCGCTTAGCGTGTTGGATGGCTTTCAATGAGTTCAATTTCGATTCATGGTAAATTTGACGATGAATTTCTAGATTTGTCTTACGCCATTTCCGTTCCGCTCGTCTACGTACACGTTTTGACTGTTGGACATCACTGTTATACCACGGTGCATTTCGTATGGTAATTGTTTTAGAGACAGCAGGTGCATGTTTATCTAGCAATTCAAGGAGAGTGTTATTGTAGAGGTCGACTTGTTCATCAACATCAGTCAAGGGTTCTAACACAAGCTTAGATCTGCACAAATCATTTTTCAAAATATCCCAATTAATCCCTTTAATATTCCTACAAATAATACTTCTTTGTGGATTACGAGGTTTACATAAATTTAAGTTAACAGTAACAAGGAAGTGGTCGGATATTTGCCTATCTTCAACTTGTATATCTTGCACCAAAGAGGAATCACAAGGAGTAATTACCCAGTCCAAAGTGTTTCCCGATTTGTGGGTTGCTTGGTCTACGTGTTGATTATATCCTGTATGATCAAGCAGAGATAACACTTTTTTGGAATCATGCTTGTTTAAATTATTGAGCTGAACATTAAAATCGCCAACTATCAATGTATTTATTTTAGAATGTACAGACAAAAGAGAAGATAATTCTGTGTGGAAATCTGACGTAGAAAGTTTATTACTGGAAGAGGGTGGTGGTCTATAAATACAGATGAGCGTAAAACATTTGGTTGTTGTAGTGATTCTCAGAGATAGTTGTTCAAATGTTTTGGCTTGGACTCTGTCCTTTGTGGTCTCAACTTTGATAGAACGTTTATGAATAACGGCTATTCCCCCACCAGTTGTGTTGGATCTTGCAAGGTGGATACATGTATAAGACAGAGGTGTCATGGCAGCAATATGAGATTCATCCCCATATGGCCTAAGCCATGATTCTGTGATAACAAGAATATCTGGGTCATTTTCAATAATCAGATCAAAGATTTCTGTAGTCTTATTACGGCATGATTGTGTGTTCCAAAGTTCCACTTTTAAAAATTTGGGTTGATAGGCAGGTTTTTGCTATGTTTTATAGACAGAAGGATTTGGCCGACTGTTTTATTTAAGTGCATGGACTGTACCCAAAATAGTTTATAATGGAAATCTTGGTCGATAAATACTTTCAAGTCTAGGAGTGTGTGGACGGAAAAAAGATTCTGAAAGATATGAATAACCGATTTAAATATGCTGATAAGTACGTCGTATATTTCTGTATTGAATGTTTCAAACTGTTCCATAATAATCTTTAATTGTCAAAATAATGAAATAATTATTTCTGTGTTTTTTGTATTATTTCGATCATCAGCGGTTGATATAAGCCGAATACATCGACCTGTCACGACGTCATCAGCGGTTGATATGAACAGAATAACAACCTATGATGACGTCATGACAGGTTGTTATGAGATATAACTGCTATGCACATCAAAGAGAAAACTATCGCCAGTTGTATATATAAAGGATACCCTTCCCATCACCTGCAATGTGTGGTAATGTTGGTAGATTAAACCTGCTTAGTTCGGGGGAAATAGATTTCTTGATTGATAACACCAGATAGGTTTTAAATAAGTTTATATATTCCACAAATAACACATGGTACAGTTAAAACAATAAAAATAAAACGCGTAGTCGATGCTGGTTACATATATATCAAAACCATGACCATAACCATTAAACACCATTTCTGTTGGCATTACACATAACTGTAACACACAATATATTTATGCTTGACAAGTGAAGGCCCTGAATATATAATAGTCGCCATTATAAATATATCCGTAACCAATAATTCGATTGGCTATACAATATAATTTTACCTTAGAGTATTCGAATTGTATAATTATATAATCATATCAAACACGCATGAAACTCACAGTTCGCTTTCACAGTCATCTATTAAAAGTTAAAACTAGCTTACCTATTTGTGAAAAAAAGCCGGTGTTTATCTTCTGTAACATGTGGTAATGAAAAATGCATGTAAATTAGTTTATCCCAGCTACACTTCCGAATAACCAACCAGGACCAAGAAAAACAATCACTTGATATACAATCTATTCAGAAAGAGACCACCTTCACAGCTGAATGATGCCAACGAGTTATCCTTTCAACTATACCAAAAATATATTAAAACTAAACCCATATAATAAAAAATTTCAACCGCTAAAATAGAACAAACCATAATCCGAACTATATAATTACAGACCCATACCATGGAAAAATCCACCACCAGAAACATTTAAACTAATTTATATTAGCTGAAAACCAAAACTATAAACTCACTAATTCAAAACTAACCAATAATAAAAACACTTGCCCTGCCTCACAACCAACGGACTTCGGTGGAAGCGGACGTAAAATAAAGCTATTTCACACACACAACCAACATAACCAACATCAATTGACAGAGTCCCAAAATACGATCCTGTTATAACCCCCCCCCCCCATACATAGTGGTATAGACTGCCGCTCTTCACCACTGGCTTACGGCTCTGGTTTCGATCCCTGTGGTGAGCGTATGTGGCATGGAGATATGAGCGCATTCTCAACCGCGTGGGTTTCAAACGGATACTCCTGTTTCCTCCCTCAACAGAGATCCCTGCGCATGCTCTAAGATCATTAAAATTCGGTGGAAGCGGACGTTAGACAGTAAGAACAACAATACGATTATATGTCATTTCTGTACCGCGTCATTTCGGACTTACAACATTTCAGACTCCAAAAAATATGGCCTAGACGTTTCGGACTCGGGTAGGTGACATTTACCGCTCGCGTGCATCACGCACCTACGGCGAAATGTCCAATGTTGAATGAAACACGTGGTTAGTAAAAGGCTCCACCAAACGATAAAACATTAGTTGCACTTACGGTTCATTGATAATCATCGTTTCCCATGTCAACGTGCAGTTTACGGATTATCATGAACAGTTTTTAGGAAGTTGTAAAAAAACGAATGCATGTCGTGTAAATATTTACTTTTGTTTTTGTGTAGGTCACTTTCAAATAAACATAGAACTTTTATGGGAAACGATGATTATCAAAGAACCGAAAGTGCAACTAATATTTTATCGTTTGAAGGGTTTAAAACCCAAGAATGGAGATACGTGATCAGTGAGGCAAGGACGACAGAGCGGGGTCCATGGGCGCCTTGGCACGAGACGAGACGGAACGACGGAGAGTGTCTGGGAGTTGGCACACTCGTGCCTAGCCAAGCTTGGACATGGCTCCCTCAATACAAGTCAGTTCTAGATGTCTTTACGATGTCTGTACGTGATATGTAAAAAGCAAAGAATAAAAGTATCATCAGATGTTAAACTAGTCTTGTCATATGAACCCGATATCAAGACCCAATACTGTAACAATGGATATATGGTTTGATCCGACTTCCACTGTCTACATAGATCTAAGATGGTACATGATGAGATTTATAACATCTGACTCTCTTCAAGTACACAAATAATATTGATTGACATATGTATCTACATGTAATATTGAATGTAGGAGATATCAGTGACAGGGCCGGATTATCCTTGTGGGGGGGGGGGGGCATAACAACTTAGATCCGGTACGGAACAGTGGTACTATACGTATACTCACAAAATCATGATATGATGGGAACCTCGTCCAATGGTGGTGATAGTTTCAAATCGTCGCGTATGAATCGTTAGCAGTGGGAGGAATAAATTGGCCGAGGTGTTGGTGCATATGGAGATAGACTATGGAGACAAGCACTGGTGTTATACATACAGTCGGTTGGACAGAGATAGATGTTTCGCTCCTGTGTGTATATATAGATCTTAGAGTAATAGATGTATATAGATCTTAGAGTAATAGATGTATAACTTAATTAGAGTATTAATTCATGTGAAGAATATATCGTTCATAGAATAATAGATGTATCACTTATAGTATTAATTCATGTGTGTATAGAGTAATAGATGTATCACTGACAGTATTATTTCCCATGTGACTGACTGATCACCGAACATTTTCGGAAAAATTCTTCTAGAAAAATCACCTCCCGTTGTTTGCCCACCTTTCGGATAATACCCCCTTTCTCCTTTACCCTCTGGTGACCTTTTGTCATCGATAACTCCTGAACGCTCCCTCACCTGACTGATTACCCAACTTTTTCGGATTCCTGAGGAAAAATGTTTCTAGAAAAGTCAACTCCCGTTTGTTTGCCTATCTTAAGGATAATACCCCCTTTCTCCTTTACCCTCTGGTGACCTTTTGTCATCGATAACTCCTGAACGCTCCCTCACCTGACTGATTACCCAACTTTTTCGGATTACTGAGGAAAAATGCTTCTAGAAAAGTCAACTCCCGTTTGTTTGCCTACCGTTCGGATACCCCCCCCCCCCCCAAATTATCCCTATGGTCTAAGATGTTTTGCAGTTAAAACGCTGAATTATAATAAGAATAGAATATTTTATGAGATCCCGAAGCTTTGATGACTTTATTGAGATGTAAACATTGAAATTAATATGTGCCTATCTGAATGAACATGTATGCACGTAACCGAACTTACTCTTCACTGAATTCCACTGGAGAGTCTTCCCTGATTTCCATTCCAGTGCATTCTTCATTGAAATCCCATTGACAAGTCTTCTCTGGTGAACATGGGTAGAAGTCATGTTCTTCGTTCCAGGCCGGATTTTTCTTGTGAACACAATAAGATTACGGATATCACGATCAAACACACTTGACACACTTGGTACCATAAATGAGAGTGGCTTAATCTTACACACCGACAACTAGTACTATTGACACCCGGCCAGTAGCAACAATATTTATATGATTGTAAAATTAGCATTAATAACCCAAAGATGCATTATTAGCCCAGGAGTTAGCAAATATTTAATTTGAGTGAGATACTTCCACTCTCGGTACTAACATATGGTTCAATTGTATTTCAGTAATTTGCTAGCACGCAGGGGTCTTTAACAATGGCGAGAAGTACTGTCGCCTATACATGTAACCTCGTGGGTTTTCTCCGGGTCTTCCGCTTTCGATTCAACCACTGTTCACTAAATGTTGCTTTTATTTCTAGGGAGGGTGGGGGTCTATTAATTTTAACCCGGAAACATGTTATACTCGAGATGCTAATTAAAACGGGGGTGTTATGGGTGGTCAAATGGTTAATACCATGACGTGATTTTGATGTCCCGGTTTTAATTAGTATATCGAGTACAAAATGTTTCCGGGTTGGAATAAGTAGATATGTGCCCCCCCCCCTCGCAAAAAACCAACCCACGATATAACACATCACGATTACATCAATGAAACATGTCTCAAAATGGTGTTACTTAGGATGCCCAATGACAATTCTTCTGGGTAGTCAATTTTCGGGATTAACCTACTTCTGAGCAGGTAAAAGGCCAATCTACCTTAAATGCAATTCTCAGTACATGCACACAATGGGTATCAAACTGTTCATTTGAACCACCAAGGGCAATATGAATCCTTCTGTCTTGTTCATCTTGAAAATTAACCCACTTGGGTAGGTCAAAGATCACCATGGGTCGGTCCCGCCCATTAAATGCATATCCCAGTACATACATTCCGTACAAAATGAGTATCGAGCTGTTCCTTGAAATCCCTCGTTATAACATCACTACTTCTGATTATTCTGTTTGGGGACTAACCCACTTCTGAGGAGGTCAAAGTTCATCATTAGTCGACCACGCCCAACCCACCTTCAATGCATATCCCAGTACATACCTTCAGTCAAGGCACAAAATGAGTATTAAACTGTACTTTGGGACCCTGGGACTAACCCACTTCTGAGTAGGTCAAAGGTCACGATTGGTCTGACCCGCCCAATTCACTTAATACACATAAATACATATAACATAACGATTACTACAAATATATAACATTTTATTTAATCACTTATAAACTTGATAAAGAAAAATACATAATATAACATTTACTATAAATATATAAATTGATATAAAAATATAAAACACGCCGTTTCTATCATCTCTAAGCTCTAAAAATCTACAAAGTATTGAACCTATTTTCATTAAAGTTACATTATTCAAGATATAGATAAGAACTAGCCATTCTTTCTATACTAGTTCGAAAGTAGATGATGTAAAATGAATAATTGGAAAATTCCATTCAAATTACTCCATTGCAAGCGAAGATATTGGCATTTGAAGATTTAGCCGATCTGTGCAAAAATTTCAACCACGGTCCTGGATGATCAAAGCTAAGACTCGACGCGTCTTGAAGCGCCATATTTGATTTATCACTGAAACGTTTTAATCTGTTTAATATCGGAGCAATCTGATGCCATCCAAAGTTGATTAAGGCCTGGATCAGTTAATTAATGTCTAATTAATACTTTAGAAAACATTTCATGCCTAAATAAAGACCTGCACTAGGCAGATTTAGCTCTTGAATAATGCATGTTTAATTATTTACATGTCGTACAATGCGGATATTTGACAACGTCACACTTAATTTCAGATTCACCATTTGTACACTGTATCTTTAAAACATTCAGTGTACAAATATATATCCGGCTTTTTTATTTACTCGTTGTCACTGGCAACCTGTAATAAAACTGTCCTGTTTATTTTCAATACATGCATAAAAGTATACGTCTTTCATACGGTGTATAAGAAATATACAGAAAGAGTACTGTTCATTTCTGATACTTTTATACTAATTAGATACCTATCAAGCGATAAGTAGCGGACGTTTAGTCCGACCCAGATCTTAATGATAAAGCGATTCTATATAATATTCATGAAACACCTAGTCAAAATCATAGTTACAAAACAAACCGGGAGGAACTACATGGCAGTGCAAAAATATATACAATGACATTAAATTAACATAGCAGCATATTACAAAAAACGATTATTATACATATCAATTGGCATCAATCCCATAATTTGGTTTAATTTATATTAATATGCAAAACATATAAATTAGAATATTGAATAATTACTTTAATTAATTGGGATGATAGAAGGCGCGGTTCTCTTGCAGGACATTTCACAAGCATTGGAAATAATGCATACTTTCACCAGGAATGACCCACGGTACGCTTTTCCTTTACACTACACTTAATATCACCGCCATGGACAAGTTGTTTTGAGGTGTGGTCTAAACAAACACGTGACTATCTAACGCTCAGAGTATCATAATAGCAAGACGCACGTGTAAATACTACTCATTAGTCTCTCCATTGCCAAATCATTCTACCATGAAATGAAACGTGAGGCACAAAAGGGATAAATGAAAAAGCAGAAAGTATTTGTCACTTTTCGGTTGAAACGACACGGTAATAAATACTATTTTTCACATTTTGCTTAACAATACTCGATATAAATGTAAGTCAGAAATGTTAATTAATCACCGGTGTATGAATGAAATGGGGTTTAACGTCCTACGCTTAAGCACCTAACCTGGCCTAATTGAAGATGGACATACGCCATACAGTGTGCTATGGGGGAATTTTTTTTGCCCGGGCAGCGGCGCTACGGCCTACTCTTATATCGAATTACAACTGCCAAGGTGTCTTTTACGTGCACTCCAATGTGTACACGGGACCTCGGTTTTTCGTCCCATCCGAACGACTAGGCAGCTGTTCTTGTCAGGCCCTCCTTCTGCATCACTGACAAGGGGAAATCACGCCGGAAAAATCACCGGTGTAATTTAGTAGATGAGTAATATAGGTGAAATATACACAAACCTATCACATATTGACAATATGACAATACTAGCTGATGATGAAATACAGTAATACAATACAAACACTGACAATATAACAATACTAGCAGATGATGTAATACAGTAATACAATACAAATACTGACAATATGACAATACTAGCTGATTATGTAATACAGTGTACTACAATAAATAATGACAATATTACAATAATACTTGATGGTGTTATTAATAATACAATGTGCTACAATACTGTCAATACAAGGTAATATGTTGAATTTCGTATGTAAGTACAATCCAGACACCTTCCATAAAATATTTAAGACGAAAAAAACCCCAACAATTAAACACTTCCATTGGAATTAACAAGTTACAAGAACACTTTAAAATCTTTCAAAGAACATTTCCATAAATAATAACCGAATTGTCGACGATTACTTATATATTCATGTTAATTATTTAAGATCAAAGATTTTCTGATTACCGATATTGATAGGCCTATAACAGGTTGTGAAATACTCGAAGCCATTAAACATTTAAAAGCTGGTAAAGCATGTGGCAATGATAACATTTTAAATGAATTATTTATACATTGTACAAATGAATTATTACCTTGTCTATTATTATTATTCAATAATGTATTAAGCTATGGATGTTTTCCAACACCATGGTGTATAGGTAACATTGTGCCAGTACACAAGAAAAGTGAAATCAATATGCCCGACAATTCTAGAGATATCACCTTATTAAGTTGCCTCGGTAAAATGTTTACATCAATTCGAAATACAAGGATATTAACATTTGATAAACTTAATAACGTCATCACAAATTCACAATTTGGTTTTCGAAAAGGTCTATCCACTATAGAATAGACGTCATATTTGTTTTACAAACATTAATCAATTGTACATTAAAACATAAAAGAAACGTCTTTATTGTTGTTTCGTTGATTACTCAAAAGCATTTGATTTTGTTCATCGCTCTACACAGTTAAAAATAATAAGGAAGTTTACACCAATTCGGGTGGCAACTAGTTGCCACCTAAATAGGCGTAACTCCTAGCCTTCAGTGGTGTAAACTGATAACACCCAACCAGTGTAGAAAATTACACCAATTCAGGTGGAAACTAGTTGCCACTTCCGGTAGTGTAACCTGCCTGATGCACTCAGACAGTGTAATGTTACACCCGTTGGTGTAGATTAAGCATTACACCTCAAGGATGTTTTGTAAATTAAAATTATTACACAAAAACGGATGTAATTTGTTTGGTTGGATATTTTAATTCAAGCCAACGACTTCTTAGTTCAGAAAACTTGAAATTGACTAGCGGTCACTTTGATAATTAGCATAGGGCGTTTAGCCCGACCCAGATTACATATAGACGGTTGGCTACTTCTCTTCATTTTACAACCACATTGAATTGACAGATACCCACCAGACTGATTCAAATTCAACTGCTGTTGGGCAATTAGACAATCTGTATCAATTTATAATTAATATAAATCATGGGGAAAATCAGTACGCATATCCTTACCACTAAGCTAAATAATGTGGTTTATTCATTTGGGCACCTCAACTGAATTAAAAATAATTAATTAAGATATTGTACTTGGTAATATTTTGGAACGTTTACACGTCTTAAGGTGAATACAAGCTAAAACAATCTTTACTTTACTCGTTATCAGTAAACACTCTAAAATGAGTTATAGTTATGTTACTAGGGCATTTAACGCTATATTTAACAAACAAAACCTTTTGTAACGCAAGATACAGTGTAAAATTGACACCTTATTCGAAGGAATGTTTCCTTAAAATAATTACACCCTTTGGTGTAAATGCAATAAAAAGCTGGAAGAGGTGTAACTCATGGCAAACACCCTTTAGCGGCCACAGTTACACCTATCCTGGTGTTCAGTACTCATGACTATCGATTACACTTTTGTAACCCAATAAACGGTGTAAAAATAACACTGTTCTATGATTTATTCCCCAATAATAGTTACACCCGTTGGTGTCAATGCAATATAATACTGATAGTGGTGTAACTAATCCAAAACACCCCACAATTACACCTATTCAGGTGTTAAGTAATCATGAATATCGGTTACACTTGTTAGATGTAGTTCTTTTAGTTGGTTACCCTTGGAAAGGTATTACATTTAAAAAACGCTCGCTTTGGTGTAAAGTTTACACTTAATTAACACTGCTTATAGTTTTTAATTACACACATTTTTAACAGTGTAGTCTTTGGTACAAATTAATCCTAGAAGGAATTAATGGAAAAATTCTAAAACTAATTCGTTCACTGTAATACAAAGTTAAATGTCGGGTTAAATACCAAGGTGACTTATCTGATATTTTTAACTGTAATAAAGGACTTTTTCAAGGTGAAATTTCATCACCATTACTTATTTCATTTTATATAAATGATGTTGAAGCAAATATTAAACCTCTTGATGTACGCCGATGTTAAAACCTTATTTTCAAAAACACCAGAGGGTCTACAAAAACTATTAGATTCACTAAATGATTACACACTTAAATGGAATTTGTCTGTAAATGTATATAAAACTAAAACTGTCGTTTTTAGGAATGGAGGTAAAATAACAGGAAAAAATACATGGCAACACAATGATCTGAATATTGATACTGTCGATGGATTTAATTATTTAGGCCTGTTATTACACTACAATGGTAAATGTCTAAAAACACAAAATCATAGGGCAGATCATGGCCGTAAAGCTTTATACGTTATTTGTAAAACCATGTAACGAGAACTACTTTAACATTAAAACTAAAGTCTCTGTATTTGACACATACGTGAACAGTGTTTTAAGCTACGGATCTGAAATTTAGGGCTTTTATAAAGCGTCAGACGTAGAAAGAATTCAAAGTTCATTTTGCAAAAAAATTCATAAGTGTTCGCCAATCCACAAATAATTGTATGGTGTATTATGAACTTGGTCGTTATTAAGTTATTGTTAAAATCATTTTTAAATGAACTAATAAATAACAATTGTACATGGATTCTAAATATAAAAAAATGAATTGTTTAATATGGGTCTTGGTTATATCTGGGAAAATCATTTATATTAATTAAGGGTAGGGTTTACGATATTTTTAAGGAAAATTGTTTTGACACCAGCGGCTGCCAGACAGGATACGCCCACATATAAGAGTTGGATAGAGAACAAGTTAAAACGAGAGTAATTTTTCCTACAAATAAGGGTCATAATTCATGAAGTTACAAATCAATATATATCGAAAGGAACCAAGACCTTTGGGTTATAAACATGCATTTTAAGTTACATCAAAATCGGATTAAAATTGTGACCTCTACAAGGTCCACAACCTTGATATACCATATTTTTTTTTATACTATTCGCGTTCAAGCCGCGGCCATTTTGTCCAGCAATTTTGGTCCGATTTTCCCGAATTTCATACTCAACCTTCCTTACGGGGCCATAATTCAGGTAGTTACGTTCCGATGGGCGCAATTATCAACAGGAACCAAGATCGTTAGGTTATAAACATGCATTAGAAGTTTCATCAAAATCAAATTAACATTGTGACATCTACAGGGTCCACAACCTTGATATACCATATTTTTACACTATTCGCGTACAAATGGCGACCATTTTGTACGGTAGTGTTGGTCCGATTTTTTACGAAATTCGAACTCAATCTTTTTTTAAATCCGTTAATAATTGTGACCTCCAAAGGCACCTAAGGCGATTTTTTGGACAATCAGGGGCCATAAATCAGGAAGTTACTATCTGAGATGTGTAAATATCGAAATAAACCAAGATCTTTAGTTTATAAACATGTATTTCAAGTTTAATTACAACCGTGATATACCATATTTTTACACTATTTGCGTACAAACGGCGGTCATTTTGTACGGCAATTTTGGTCTGATTTTCACGAAATTCGAACTCAACTTTCATTACGGTGTAACAGTGATATAATTAGACGGGTTTTAAATCGAATAATACTTGTGACCCCCAGAGGGACCGCAAGCTAAAAGGTAGGTTGCCAGGCAACGAAACATACGCCCACAGCAGCTAAATCGCCCGGGCAGTCAACAAGAGTTGACACATATTTAAATTTTTTTCGGTAATGAAACATTTATAATACACTAAAATTTGATTAAGAGTAACAACTCATTAAGTAATTATCAGAAAATCATTACAATTTGTTTGGCTTTGATAAAGTTCTCCTCCATGCTAACGTTTAGTATATGAAACATTTAATATCATGGATTTAGCTGTTCAAGTTATCAAAATTCATTAAAAATCTATATAATTGTATAAGCAAGACCTTAGACTCTGTGTTTCAATCCAAATTGAATCGGATGTAAACTTTAGCTTCTTATAGTGTCCACAAATTTTTTTGTAGTGATCAAGGGCCATAAAAGTAATTTTAGGAAATCGCTGAAAATCAATAGGCTTCTTCGTCTCATGACCTTAAACACTCTGTATAAATTTAAAGTCAATCGGTTATTAACTTTAGCCTCTAGAGCATCCACAAGAATTTTTGAAGTGATCAAGGGCCATAACTCTGACAGCAATTATTGGAAATCGCTGAAAATCAACAGGCTTCTTCGTCGCATGACCTTAAACACCGTGTATAAATTTTAAGTCAATCGGTTATTAACTTTAGCCTCTAGAGCGTCCACAAGATTTTTTGAATTGATTAAGGGCCATAACTCTGATAGTAATTATCGGAAATTGCTATAAATCAATAGGCTTCTTCGCTTTATGACCTTCAACACTGTGTATAAATTTAAAGTCAATCGGATATTAACTTTGGCCTCTAGAGCATCCACAATATTTTTTGATGTGATCAAGGGCCATAACTCTGACAGTAATTATCGGAAATCACTGAAAATGAATAGATTTTTCGTCTCATGACCTTTAACACTGTATATAAGTTTAAAGTCAATTGGATATTGACTTTAGCCTCTGGAGCGTCCACAAGCAATTGTGGACGCCGGACCGACGGACGGACGGACCGCACTTACTACACTCGTCACTAGGCTTCCTATACATATTATACTATTCAATTTACACCCTTTTTAATTAACACTCCTTATCTGGAGTTATAATCCGAATGTTATTTTTTTTTATCGAGATCCGTAGGTATTTACCTTTTTTGCTAGATTTTTATAAAGCGCGAAGCCCCACAAGGGCGGTCCGGGACAGGGCCGTATGTAAGATTTTAAAATAGTTGTAATATATAATGCCCGAGTTACTGAGTGCGAAGCAGTGCGTGTGTGAACGTGGGGTTGGGGGCTGGAAGCCCTTCCCCCGGAAATTTTGAAAATTAGACTGTCACAAACGCGTTTTCCACCCACCTGGAGCTGCAATCAACGTCGTTCCCGTGTGTCAATTTCGGAAGCGCTATTTCTCATTTTGATGTTAAGCACACCAAAATGAGAATCTCCTTATCCTCTAAACTAGAATTAGTCCGAAACACCATAAGGCGACGTGGATAGGGCGACCAGAACGAGAATCTCTAATCATGTCATTTGGTGGCGGCGCCCCAAAAGACCAACAAGGTCCTGTCAAATGTGAATAAGGACGAACAAAACGTATCCTTTAATGTCATGTGGTGGGTCAGGCGCCGGTCCAGAAAGAGGTGATAACTGGGGTCCTCCCTCAGAAATTTTTGAAAAATAACGATGCAGCAAACACGTTTTTCTGCCATTGGGGTGATATCTGAGTGGCAATTTTGTATTTTATATGTCGGCAGATTTTTTTGGGAGAGTCATTTGCTCCGGGTGTCCGCACATTGGGTCCCCGCCTGTGGTGGCGCTCGATATCCTCCGCATAAGAAATATAATAAAGTTTGGATCAGGTGTAGGTAGGCGCCATTAAAACCGACCGACTCATCAATGCCTTTGGAGCATCACTGTGTGATCATAATCAAGTGTATAATTTTATAATTGAAAGGTTGCCATTTTTTTTGGAGGAGGTGCCTTTTTTTTCTGGAAATGTTCAGAAATTGGAGGCCGGAAACATGATTTCCTGGCATTTCAGGCACTAGTGTGGAGCCATTTAGAAGTACCTCTCCCGGAAGAAAAATAAATTCTGCCACAAAATTAGCGCATTCCGGCGTTATTTCAGTGGACCAATCCATGATGGCATTTTTAGGGGAGGGGGCTGGACGCAACTGAGATTTTTTGTGGGGGCTTAGGGGCTCTGGGGCATGTGCCCCATGGTTAATCCGGCCCTGCTACATGGCAGTGCAAAAATATTTACAATGACATTAAATTAACATAACAACATATAATTACAAAAAAACAATTATTATACATATCATTGGCATCTATGCCATAATGTGGTTTGATTTATATTAAGATGGGAAATATATAAATTAGAATATAGAATATTTATATTAATTAATTGTGATGATAGAAGGCGCGGTTCTCTTGCTGGACACTTCACAAGCATTGGAAAAAAGCAGGATGAAAAAAAAACCGCCTAGAAAGTCATACATTTTATTACAAATAAATTTCAACGGACGAACCATCCGCCAATACATACTGTCACCGAGGAATGACCCACGTTTCGCATTTCCTTTACACAACATAGACAATTTGTTTTGACAAGTGGCTGTTTTACGCTCAGGGTATCATAGCACGACGCACGTGTAAATACTACTTAATCGTCTCTCCACTGCGAAATCATTCTACCATGAAATGTAACGCGAGGCACAAAAAGGGATAAATGAAATAAAAAGACGACTTTGCTTGTGGACGACTTGACTGGCACCCAATGAAAGAGCAGAAAGTTTTTGTCACTTTCCGGTTGAAACGACTCGATAATAAATACTTTTTTTCACATTTTGCTTCACAATACTCGATATAAATGTGATGTAAGTTACTTATTATCACGTTTACTCGGTGTATCGGTGAATATCAGGAAATTCGTGGTCGGGGTCGCCTCGTTCCGCCTCGGCTGGGGCCCTCGACCAAAATTGTCCTGATATTCACCGATACACCGAAGAAAGTGTACTAATAACTATTAGATGCCACCTGATACACAATCCAAGGAAGATAATTAATTGAGAACAAAATGTTTCTGAAGTCAGAAATGTTAATTAATTACCGGTGTAACTGGGTAGATGAGTAATATAGGTGACATTTACATGAACCTATCAAATATTGACAATATAACAATACTAGCTGAGGATGTAATACAGTAATACAATGCAGACACTGGCAATCTGACAATATGACAATACTAGCAGATGATGTAATACAGTAATACAATATAAATACTGACAATATGACAATACTAGCAGATGATGTAATACAGTAATACAATATAAATACTGACAATATGACAATATGACAATACTAGCTGATGATGTAATACAGTAATACAATGCAGACACTGACAATATGACAATATGACAATACTAGCAGATGATGTAATACAGTAATACAATATAAATACTGACAATATGACAATATGACAATACTAGCTGATGATGTAATACAGTGTACTACAATTCAAATATTGACAATATGATAATACTAGCAGATGATGTAATACAGTACTACAATTCAAATATTGACAATATGATAATACTAGCAGATGATGTAATATAGTAATACAATATAAATACTGACAATATGACAATACTAGCTGATGATGTAATACAGTGTACTACAATACAAATACTGACAATATGATAATACTAGCAGATGATGTAATACAGTAATACAATATAAATACTGACAATATGACAATACTAGCTGATGATGTAATACAGTGTACTACAATTCAAATATTGACAATATGATAATACTAGCTGATGATGTAATATAGTAATACAATATAAATATTGACAGTATGACAATAGTATCTGATGATGTAATACAGTGCTACAATATACAAATACTGACAATATGACAATACTAGCTGATGATGTAATACAGTGTACTACAATACAAATACTGACAATATGATAATACTAGCTGATGATGTAATACAGTAATACAATATAAATACTGACAATATGACAATACTAGCTGATGATGTAATACAGTAATACAATATAAATACTGACAACATGACAATAATAACTGATGATGTAATACAGTAATACAATACAAACACTGACAATATAACAATACTAGCTGATGATGTAATACAGTGTACTACAATAAATAATGTCAATATTACAATAAACCTATCAAATATTGACAATATGACAATACTAGCTGATGATGTAATACAATATAAATACTGAAAATATGACAATATGACAATACTAGCTGATGATGTAATACAGTGTACTACAATTCAAATATTGACAATATGATAATACTAGCAGATGATGTAATATAGTAATACAATATAAATATTGACAGTATGACAATAGTATCTGATGATGTAATACAGTGCTACAATATACAAATACTGACAATATGACAATACTAGCTGATGATGTAATACAGTAATACAATATAAATACTGACAACATGACAATAATAACTGATGATGTAATACAGTAATACAATACAAACACTGACAATATAACAATACTAGCTGATGATGTAATACAGTAATACAATGCAGACACTGGCAATCTGACAATAATAGCTGATGATGTAATACAGTAATACAATATAAATACTGACAGTATGACAATAATATCTGATGATGTAATACAGTGCTACCATAAAACGAGAGAGAGAGAGAGTGATGGGGTTTAACGTCCACTCGACACAAACTAGGCCATTTCGGGACTAAGCTACAATACAAATACTGACAACATTACAATAATAGCTGATGATGTAATACAGTGTGCTACACGTAATTTAGTAGGTCGGTGAGTAAGACACTGGCTCGCTAGCCTGGATATCCTGGGTACCCTCCCAAAAGTAATCTAATGCACGTGTATACATTGATCTGCACGTCAAAGATCCCCTGGCAGCCCGAATTCAATATAAGACTAGGTCATAGTGCCGCTGCCCGGGCTAAATTTCCCTAATATATATAGCACACTATATGGCACATGCCTGTCTTTATTAGCCCATTATAGGTGCAAAACAGTAGGACGTTAATAAAACCCCGTTGAATTTTTAGTCGAACATAAGATAAATCATTGATTCAAGAGGCGTGGTTTTGATACAACAGTTGTATGTGACAAGAAGTAGAAGGGTGACCTGTCCAACCTCTTGGGTTTTCCCCGGGAAAAGACACAGTTCGTGTTGAGTGTACGTTAAACAAAAATAGATTGTATCTACAGTTTGAGTTAACGTTAAAGGGACAATAACACTCTTGCTGGTTTGACAGGTCCAGAATTTTTTTTAGCCTTATTCTAACTACAAGATGTTTAAGTGTCATCCTACCTGTTGTGTAAATTATCCATCACAACCTACCTTACTTCGAAAATATGATTAAATCCAAATTGCATTTCAAAGTGCTTACGTAAGGCTTTTCAAACCATGTTGCGGCATGTAGTTAAATTTTTCCAATTTCTAAAATTAGGTGTGTTAAGATAAAATTTGTATTATTTTTTAATTGAAAAATTGTAAAATAGTACAAATTGTTGACCAGAATAAAGATTGGAACATATTATTCAGTTACAACAAGAGTGGTATTTGGGGCTTTAAACCAAATAGATTTTATCTACAGTTTGATTTGTAAATGTTAGTCACTATTCCCATATCTCCCTGGCCCTGGGCCTGTTTCACGAAACTTTAACTAAGATAAACTCCCAATTGAAGTAATTTGATTAGATAATATTAGATTGATTTTAGTGCTTAGCCAATCAAAATTGAAGTACCTACTAAAATTTGGATTTGATCTTTAGTTAAGATTTCGAGAAACAGGGCCTAGGTTTACTAAATGACGTTAAACAGGAAATAAATGTGACGTAATAAAAACACCTGTGACGTAATGAGATAACACTCTACTCGGGTTCGGTTTGATTCACTAAGCGACTGTTATTGAAAAATGGATTCACTCTGTGTTAATTTTCGACATTAGAACATATTTTGCAAATGTTTTTTTTATGTACTAATGATTTTGAACTCCAGCAGTGACTGGGTCAGAATAAATTGCATATTGTTTTTGATATATGTCCATCATAGGCACAGGAGCTTGATGACAATTAGGGGGGCAGAACCCTAAATGCCCGAAAAATTTTCGGGTTTAAAGACAGCAACGACCTCGTATCCCCCCAAGCAAATTTTGGAATATTAGACGGCTGCAAACAAGTTTTCCTGCTATTGCAGCCGGTGAACAAAGCAACTTTAAAGTGGTCTAATATAGCCTAATTAAGGTGGTTGACTCGAATTCCTATCAATCTTTTATACAGTCCTCGAAGAAGGGACCGTTAGCAGAAAATTTTGAAAATTTAACTGTAGAAAACGCGTTTTCCTACTATTTCAGTCGGTGAACAAAGCAACTTCAAAGTGGTCGAATATAACCTTATTAGGGTGGCTTACTCGAATTCCAATCAATCGTTTACAGTCCACGAAGACAGGACCTTTAGGAGAAAATTTTTAAAATGTAACTGCGGCAAACGCATTTTCCCGCCATTCCTGTCTGTGAATACAGCAACTTTAATTCGGTCCAGTAAAGCCTGCATGGCTGACCCGAATTCCAAACAACAAATCAATCACCGAAATGTGTTTTCTGCTATTCTAGCCGGTGTTGACATATCCAAAAGTATTCAATGGTTTTGTAACCGAAATTCTACTCTGAATTCCAATCATCCAATCAGACTGTTGCATCTGTATTCACAAATATTAATCGATGCCCGAAAAATGTCGCACAAAGTCGAGTGGCTCCAGACAAAATGTTTTAATCCATAGTCAGCCCAGTACAAATTCGTTATATTCATTTACAAGAAAAGTAAAATTAGTGTTTTATTAGGGCTCGATGACAGTTAGGGAAGCAAAACTAGAAATGCCCGAAAATATCGGGTTTATAGACAACGGTGCCGGGTTTTTTGTGGGGCGAATGACCCCCAGTAAAATTTTGGATTATTTGATGGTCGCCAACGCGCTTTACTTCTAGTTTCCTCTGCCGTTTTCTGGCTCGATGCCCGTTTTCGGGCAATACCTATTTCCGGGCAATATCGTTTGTTTTGGTATACCTATTAAAGAGAGCTTCAGGCATTTTTTCGGGCATGTAGTGGACCAAAAAAAAGACGAGAAAATAATTTTCGGGCAGTTTGGATCTCATAGAAATAAGTTAGTTATATTTTTCCCCAAGACGTTAATAGAAAAAAAAAGGTCGTCGAGTTTTTCATTGCCCGAAAATAAATTTTAAGGGGGGCATATGCCCTCCCCACCCCCTGCCCCCCCCCCGTCTCATAGCCTATGATGTCCATACACTCGTAGTCTACTGAAGTGTAGCGGCCCTGGTTTAAAAACTGTAAACCATTTTGACGGCCACGGTGAGATTCTTGTCAAACCAACTTTGAGATGAAATTAACTTATTATGTTTTAAATACACCCACTTATTACATATTTTTATGCTTCATGTGTGTGCTTCATTCGCTAAGCCAATGGTCGAGTTTTTAATTTCATTGTTGATGACATAGAGACAAAAGTCCATGAAGCTATATATTTTGTTTTCCACTGTAAAGATATTCTAGTACCAAGAAATATGTTCAGTAGCAGTGAGTCTCCCCAGGAAATTTAAAGGACCGCTATTCTAATTCGCCACTTTCTATTTTTGGCGACAATAGCACCATCGTGTATCTTATATACTAACTCGCCGCAAGTTTTCGGCCAATCAGAATGCACGAAATTTCTATTTTTGGTGACAACATGATCATCGTGTATGTTATTTGTTATATATATTCTGATTATTGTAATCCCGTCCCTAATATACAATATACAATACTATTATCAGTCGCACCATACTACATCACCATATATACACTATCATGATCCTGTATTCTAATATCACCCCTGAAATACAATATATAATACTAGTATCGGTAGCAACATACTACATCACCATATATACACTATCATGATCCTGTATTCTAATATATAATATCACTCCTCATATACAACATACAATACTATTCCCAGTCGAACCATACTACATCACGATCCTGTAAACCATATACAGATAGTTGTTGGTTTATATCATGTTTATAGTTGTATAATATACCATAAGTATAACCACCTCTTGTTATTCTATTTATACGAGTTACTGTTAAACCAAGCTTCTCCTTCATCACCCTCTTCACCTCTTCTTCTAACTGTTGAACCGTTATGTTCAGTTTGACTTTCACCCTGTAAATATAATTATACTATACTATAATATACATAACTAAATTATATAATTCAGGTTGACCTTCAACCTCCCAGTAAAAATAATTAAACAGAGATACTGCTATATTATATTCATGTTGACCTTCACCTTCCTGTAATATAATTAAACATGGATACTGCTGCATTTTCATATCTGAATATCGTTTAATATAATGAAGTTAATATTTAATATGAAGGATCATATAATCATATCGAACATTGTTTTATTTATAATATGTCATAACCAACATCTCTGATATAATATGTCATAACCAACATCTCTGATATAATATGTCATAACCAACATCTCTGATATAATATGTTATAACCAACATCTCTGATATACTGATTGTTACAGTTACCTGATGTGTGTAATAGGTCATTTGGGTGGAGGGAGAAAATTAAGATAGAAAACGAAATTTGAAGAAACTTAGGAATCAGGATGATACAAAAGTATGTGAAATGAAGCGATACGTTTTACAAATGTCGTTTAATGACCAAATATTTGACTAACCGTGATTAAAGATTTAACGCAGTCAACATAACGTTTCGTTTTATATCCGCATCTTATAATAAATGAAAGATTGTAGATTTATTCTATAACTACACGCAAATACAAGTTAAAATCATTGAATACAGACATTGAATAAACTGTGGTAACTATCATTGAATACATTAGTCCCGAAATGACCTAGTTTGGGTTGAGTGGACGTTAAACCCAATTTCTCTCTCTCTCTCATTGAATACAGCGTAAACCTATGGTTGTATTCAATGGCTTGTGCACGTACTACTTTGGTTACTTTAGTCCAGAATGACGTCACTTTCAGAATTACGTCAAACTGTAATGACGTCACCACTAGCCAACCACAATTTTTGTAAAAAGGAAAGAAAAAAGGGTGGAACCTATGTTAAGTTTAACGTTATTGATGATGATTTTTTCTTTCTTTTTATGTTATTTTATAATCTGGATAGAACAGCGTATTTTGTGATTTGCATGTAGTTATAGAATGAAAACAGACCTCAACAACCATTGAGTTCTATCTATATATTAGCCTAAAGTCTATGTATTCTGATTTCTTATATAAAAATAAGGTTATATAGAGAATCTCCTACCAGTCTTTTTTGATATCCTCCGGACATATTATTCCATAGGTCGCAAATAATACTAAATTCGTTCACCATTATTCAACAAAATTTTCAAAATTAAAAACATTTGTAGGTTGTCCGTGGAGCGAACACGAGATTTTGTTTTAAGCGAGTCAGCGCCTTAATCCATTGATTTGACTATTTTATTACCCAGTAAACAACATGGCATATTTATATAAACTACATTATGTAAATATATTTCAATAAAACAATAAAAGAAAGTGTAGTATGACAGGTCATCAAAATAGCCCCGGTAGGATTTGTATGCTAGGGGCATTTTAGAAATCGGGACCCCTCTGAACGAGGACATGGCTATCTCCGCCAATAATATTTGGATTTTCATGATCTTAAGTTCATTCTCGTGGTTTTTTTTATCATGCCGACCCATCTGGATACACTTAAAGCGAACTAGTTTCTACTGACTTCCGATGGGAAATACCAATTTCCGGTGTCGAACTCGGATTTTCATGATCTCAAGTTCATTCTTGGTGAATTTTTTATCAGACCAACCCGATATATGATACACTTAAAGCGAAAGGAAGTAGTTTTATTGACCTCCGATTGGAAATACCAATTTCTGGTGTCAAACTCTGATCGATTTCAGTTTAGCCAAATCTATCACACAGTACCACTTATTGTGGCTTCTGAAGCCTAGTAAATGTTTCGTGCAGTCACTTTTTGGTTATTGGAATGTGCTGTCATGAGTTCAAGACAAATTTGGCAAAGTTAACAAGTTTGATATCAAAAACAAAAAGAAATCATAACAAGCCAAAAGTCGCCAAAACATAAAACAAGGAAATTCCTATCTTGGAAAAAAATACGCAGTCCACTACATCAGCGATGCGCCATCCTCGTCTCCTTGAACACCTCTGGTCATATTGGTACGCTCCATATCAAAACCCATGCACAGACATGTACTTTGTACAAAGTCGACCATTATTCCGAAAAAACGAAGACCTATCATATTGCTGTACTTGGGATAGATTTGATTGCACAGGAAGAATATATAAGACACACTCTCTCAAATGCTCAATTATCAGAAGCTCATCCAGCAATGGCCAAACACATTCAAATTATCTTCAAATTAAATACTAGCCTTAAAAACGTTTATAAGGCTATAAAAGATCTGAACAAATCAAAAAAAATTTTTTTATACAAATATGTTGAAATATAGGATATATATGGCTAAGTAACGTTGACACACCATAATTATAAGTCTGTTTAAACGACGGTGGTGACTAGTTCCCTAGAAAGATCAATATTGTGAAATAGTTGTATTTGTATTTCATTGGTTAGCCTTATACTTTCAAAATCCTTAAAATCGATCAGCTGTAATGGCTTAATAAGTAAATGTGAGGGGGAAGGGAGACAACTACGTTTAATTTCTGGATGCAGACCACCACAAATTGTAGTTCGTCTATTTATAGCAATTCTCGCTCCTCTTTTTTCCCCTTTGCATGGACATTATTTTTGATTTTTTTTGTCTAGAATGGAAGGAGAGGGTTTGAATTAATATTTTCTGCCAGGTTTTAATAAATAATTATGATTTTGAAGCGGAAGGATAACGGTGTTATCAAGTTTGCTACTACGGCAACTAGTTACATGTTTTTAGTATGCTTCTTCACGTTTGTGTATCTCAAAATTTTGGTGGTTAACCTCATACAAATTTTAGTGCAAAGACATGGTCATGTGTTCCTTGGTATATAGCGAAAAGCATTCAACCCAACGAAAACTTGGGGAACAGTTGGAGGTGCGCAAAGAGGCCCGAATTAACATCGAAGTCAATGGTGGTCTGTATCCTGTACATGAAAGAGAGTAAGCCCCCTTGAGTAGACAAAAACAGGTTGTTCTGCTTTTGTATTTAAGATATTATTTAGTTCTTGCCGTCTAGAATAAGGAGCATGTTTCTTTTTAAATTAAAAATGGCGCCTTACATTGATACACCTGTGACTTTACAATATCATTTTAAAATGGTGAGAATGGCGATGGGATCCATCAGAGCCTATACATATATATTAGGCCTAGATTACTTACGTAGTAAAGAACACTATTATCATCCCATTGTCTCCTGTCGACAAAAACAAAACAGACTTGACGTGGCAATTGACTTCATGTTAAACCTTGAAATCAACGTTGTGTAATTTTTACACCAAAAGTATACATTCGGTGTTGCTACACTGATGACGTAACCACAGATCTAGCTCTTTGACACCAGAATACTTTAAACTCAACTAATATTTGAAATCATGGGTTCATTTAAATAAAATTAAAATGTTATTTGAAAATAAAATGAAATAAAATGTGGTTTAACGTCTTAACCCTAAATTAGTGCAGGGTGTTATGACGGAAATTTGATGTTACAGGGTCGCTTCGTTTGTTTGATTTCCAAGGGGATCTTTAACATGCAGCCAGTGGCGTTACCAGGACTTCGACGTTGCGTCCTATCTAAACAGCTAGCCATTTATCCATATCACTGGGCCTACCTCAGTCCTGCACCCAGGCAGGAAAATCGCCATAAACTTTCTCGGCAACACCGGGATCGAACCAGTCATTTTTGAAATGTATTTATCATATGGCTTTGGTATACCTAGGTGATATCGTAGATGAATATTCTAGTCGTATTCAAGTATGCCCCTAACATCGTAGTCAATTTTAAATAAATCAACAATCTGATCTTATATATCCTTCATGTAATTGTCCGTTTCTATTTAAACTATTAAACTATATAGAAGACGATGGACACTCAAGGTGGAAGGGGACGTTAAGACCCAAGGAAGAAGAAGCCGTCGGACAACGGAACAGTACCATGGTTGTATTTAAAATATTACAATGGTGAAACACACAAATAATATCACTTTCAGCAAACAACCACTTAACTAGTTCGAGATGAATCAAGTCAAGGGTAAATATTATTGGTCAATCAAGAAGTAAAAAGAAAACAATAATCAATTTTAAATATCCATGATATCGTATTACTTAAATTCAAGCAAAGATTTGTTTTTTTCTCCGTAATAATATTTTTGTCAATGTTATATACGATATGTTTCTGGCCTATCGTATTTACAATGATATAACAGTTCATCCTGTTTCCCGATTTAAATGAGATATTTACCCAATTATATTTATAATAATATTGATCGGAACGTGATGTTAGGTGGAAAGAAATCAAATGCAATGGGGTTTTAAGTAAACAGATAGGATTATAAGATACAGGGACTTATATTATACACAATATAATAACTAGAGAATGAGAAATCAAAATATAAATTTGTAATACTCACTCAAATCTGTCAGTAAACATGAAAAAAAATAAAAAGAATATTAAGTCATTTTTTTATAAAGACGGGTCATTCTTGTTGAAATACGGGAATTTTCACAGGTTTTTGATTTTTTTCTTCAAAAATGCTTGATGTTTTTAACCAGATATGTTGCTAATGTGTCGCTGGTTCAGATTGTTTGTTCTACATTTTCTACTTCTACTGAATCACTCAAATGATATCAACCACATTTATAGTCACACTGTAAACCCTTGACAGTGAAGATTACGATAAATGGCTGATGACAAGTCTTGTGTTATTATTTGTGTGTTGTGCGGTCCCCTGCCCTTATTTGTTACTAATATTATATTATACTAGAAATATTATATTATGATGACAAGCTGTATTATATATACTTTATTTAAAAATATTACAACATAATATGTCATAACCAACATCTATGATGTTTGACGCCCTTCCATTGGACGCAATACAAATCCAACGTATCAGTATGGGCACCACATAAAGCCGAGCGACATTGGCTGGGCGTCCACGAGGAGTTTGGCGGGGGCCCAATAAATGTCACTTGGTTTTATGGTCGTCTCGCCAATCATGTCGTTATATATAAGCCCTCCACCGTTATATATGACCCCCCCCCCCCCATGACGAGGCGCCTCATAATGACTCACATGATTAACACCACAACTGATGGGGCGCCCTAAACGGCTTAATCTGTAGGGTGCCTTACCCCGGAGAGGCGCTCATGATAATAACATGATTGGATGGGCGCCTTATAATAACAATATATGATTGTCGGGCCTTGTATAATGGAGAGGGGGATCATGGTGGATAATTGTCGAGTTTACCCCCCCCTGGAGGTCGGGTGTTGGATCCCTGCATTTGCCGAGAAAATTCGTCCAGATTTTCCGGCGTGGTTCCCCCTTGTCAGTGATCCAGAACGAAGGTTCTGACAAGGACAGCTGTCTAGTCGTTCGGGTGGGACGAAAAACCGAGGTCCAATGTACATATTGACATGCTAGTAAAAAATTCCTTGGCAGTTGGAATTTGATGTAGCGCCGCTTCCCGGCCAAATATCCCTCATAGTACACTGTATGCCGTATGCCCGTCTTTATAAGCCCAGTTTAGGAGTAGAACAGTAAGACGTTAACCCCCATTTCATTTCATTCCATTTCGCATAAAGCCGAGTACGACTGATTGGGCGCCCACGACTTGATCAATGGGGCGCCCAAAACGGCATAATTTATAAAGTGGCGCCCATAATACAATTGGCGATGAGTCCATAATGCTAGTGAGATTTGAAAGTCGTCCACGAATGAATTGGGCGCCCAAAACGGCATGATAATCTTCAAAATAATCTTTCTAACGTGATTTCAACTTTTTATTTTTCTTATAAATTTTTATAGGTACGTTAAAGTCGTATTCCTTCCTTCAAATATTTATAATTTTCATATCAAAATATCATAATCCTGCCTATATTTTTAACGTTTTTGGGGGGAGGGTACCCAAGCTGACTTTTCGGGTAAAGCGAAAACAAAATATATTATTTCATCTAGTTGGTAAAATAAAGTGCTCGAAATCTAATAAAGAAACACTCATTTTACTCTTTTTTTAATTGAATACCGCGAATTTGTACTGAATTGACTATGGATTAAAACATTTTGTCTGGAGCCACTCTATACTGTGTGCCACATCTTCGGGCATCAACTATTATTTGTGAATGCAGCTGCAACACTTCGATTGGATGGTTGGAATTCAGGTCGGCAAGGAGTGGGATTTCAGTTAAAAACCATTGGAAACTTTGAAGCTGCTTAACTCATGGGTTAGAATAGCAGAAAAACGCAAATGTGGCGGTTAAATTTTCAAAATGTTCTCGGGCCCCGAATGGTTGTTTGGGATTCAGCTAAGCCATCTAAGTTGCATGGGCTATATTGGACCACATTAAAGTTGCTGTATTCACGTTCTGGTATAACTGGGAGAACTTGAATCAGGTAGCAGTTTACAGTTGTTGTCGTTTAATTACCAAATATTTGACTAACCGTGATTAAATATTTAACGCAGTCAACATAACGTTTCGTTTTATATCCGCATCTTATAATAAATGAAAGATTGTAAATTTATTCTATAACTACACGCAAATACAAGTAAAATCATTGAATACAGACATTGAATAACCTATGGTAACTATCATTGAATACAGGCATTGAATAACCTATGGTAACTATCATTGAATATAGCGTAAACCTATGGCCAAAGTGTTTCCCCTGCAGTATCTTAGGTAATGAAATGAAATGACTGGCGTTTTAACGTCCTACTGTTCTGCTTTGACTGGGCTATTCAGACGGACATGTGAGGGACATTGTGTCCCGACAGCGGGGCTACGGCCTCCTTCTTATATCGAATTCCAGCTGCAAAGGGATCTTTTACGTGTACCTCTGTTTTTCATCACATCCGAATGACTGGACAGCTGTCCTTGTCAGTCTCGCAGACTCTCAGAGGACACCACGCCTGAAAATCTCGAACTTTCTCGTGAACGAAGATGTCAAATAATAAGCCTATATGGAAGAATATACCCATGCTTCACAAATAACTTTATTATTAGTGTCGTATGTGGATTGAAATGTATTGTTACTGTTCTTTCGTCAAAGGCGATAAAGCGTTTTATAGCCGAGACGCTGTAGACGCCAGCCTCCTCAAGAAAAAATAAAACGGGAGAAGAATGCTAAAACCGGTGAGAAAAATTAAAATGTACCCTAGTTAGGGGGCCCTAAAGTCAGACAAAAGGGCCCCACGTCTGACAAAAGGGCCCCTCTGACCAAGCTAAAGGGAGAGAGAGAGAGAGAGAGAGAGAGAGAATGGGGTTTAACGTCCACTCAGCACAAACTAGGTCATTTTGGGACTAACGTATGGTTATCAATTTTTATTTCAATAATTTACTTGCGCGTAGGGGTCTTTAGCAGTGGGAGAGAGAAATGGGGTTTAACGTCCAATCAACACAAACTAGGTCATTTTGGGACTAACGTATGGTTTTCAATTATTATTTCAATAATTCACTTGCGCGTAGGGGTTTTTAGCAGTGGGAGGAAACCGGAGTGCCCGGTGGAAATTCACGAGGCTGAGTTAAAGGTCGCCCGAGTTCGAGTCAATCGTTAGCTATACACTGTTACTGTCAAATCCACTACTGAATGAGAATGCAGTCATTACATTAGCAGGAAAATTATCAATCAAGAAATCACTCTGAAAACCTATTAATTGGCCATCTACACAGACGATATAGGCGAACATTTTGAAAACGAACTGCAGCAATTTGTAAACGTCATCAAGGAACATCTTCGTGAAGGGAATTTACAAGCTCAAGATTCTAGAAATGTCCGATTTGGATACAAATGCTTGAATAGCGTTAATATCGACATTTCCCAACATAAATACGACGTTGCGTATTCATTTGTCGATCATGGTTACACGTTGCGCAGGTGAGTGTTCCTTCTCCGCCTTGGCGCGGACAAAAAATCACTTGCGTTCAATTATGGGGCAAGATCGATTGGTGCACTAGCCTTATTTTGCATTGAAGCTAATCTTCTGGACTCAATTAATTTGGACGAGCTCATCAAACTTTCGCGAGCCGCAAGGTTAGAAAGGAGCATACATATATCAGGTAACTGGGGGATGTATACTATAACATCCTTGAACATTCTTCAAATATTATTTGAAATCCACCATATTCCATTAATTATTATTTGATTGAGCTCCCGGTACAAACAATTGATTTGTTTCGCATTTAGGCGTCAGACGAGTATTGAGTAAGGCACCGGCCCCCAGATTAAACCGAGGGGCCTGGGGAATATTTCAGAATGTACCAAAATTTTTAATGTCACAACCTCCGGTGACAGAGACCCCCCCCCCCCCCCCGGACATATCCTGCGAAAGAGGGCCCTCGAAATAGTATATAGCCTCCGCCATAATAAACATTGAAACACCCCTGGGCGATAGACAGGTTTTTTATCAATTTATAACAGAATTAAGATAAAAAAAGATAGTAAGCTGGCACTGCCAGGCAGGATACGCCCACATTTTCGAGAGATGGTTAGAGAACAAGCAAAATCGAAAGTGATTTTTCCTACAATCAAAGGCTATAATTCATTAAATTACAATTTGATATGCGCAAATATCGAAAAGAATCAAGATCTTTAGGTTATAAACATGCATTTCAAGTTTCATCAAAATCGATTTAAAATCCACAACCTTTATATACCATTTTTTAACGTATTCGCGTACGAACGGCGGCCATTTTGTATGGTAATTTTGGTCCGATTTTTCCGAAATTTGAACTCAACCTTCCTTAGGGTGTAACGGTGATATAATCAAACGATTTTTTAAATCGGTTAATTATTGTAACCTCCAGAGGGACCACAAGCTAAACCAAGACGATTTTGCGTATATTCAGGGGCCATAATTCAGGAAGTTACGATCCGATATGCACAAATATTGAAAGGAACCAAGATCTTTGGGTTATAACCATGCATTTTAAGTTTCATCAAAATCGAATTAAAATTGTGACCTCTACAGGATCCACAACCTTGATATACCATTTTTTAACAGTATTTGAGTACGAACGGCAGCCATTTTGTATGGCAATTTTGTTCCGAATTTTCCCGAAATTCGAACTCAACCTTCCTTAGGGTGTAATGGTGATATAATCAAACGATTTTTTAAATCAGATAATAATTGTGACCTCCAGAGGGACCACAAGCTAAACAAAGACGATTCTGCGTATAATCAGGGGCCGTAATTCAGGAATTACGATCAGATATGTGCAAATATCAAAAGGAACCAAGATCTTTGGGTTATAACCGTGCATTTCAAGTTTCATCAAAATTGAATTAAAATTGTGATCTCTACAGGGTCCACAACCTTGATATACCATTTTTTAACAGTATTCGCGTACGAACGGCGGCCATTTTGTATGGTAATTTTGGTCCGATTTTTCCGAAATTTGAACTCAACCTTCCTTAGGGTGTAACGGTGATATTATCAAACGATTTTTTAAATCGGTTAATTATTGTGACCTCCAGAGGGACCACAAGCTAAACCAAGACGATTTTGCGTATAATCAGGGGCCATAATTCAGGAAGTTACGATCCGATATGCGCAAATATTAAAAGGAACCAAGATCTTTGGGTTATAACCATGCATTTTAAGTTTCATCAAAATCGAATTAAAATTTTGACCTCTACAGGATCCACAACCTTGATATACCATTTTATAACAGTATTTGCGTACGAATGGAGGCCATTTAGTATGGCAATTTTGGTCCCATTTTTCTGAAATTCAAACTCAACCTTCCTTAGGGTGTAACGGTGATATAATCAAACGATTTTTTAAATCGGATAATTAATGTAACCTCCAGAGGGACCACAGGCTAAACCAAGACGATTTTGCGTATAATCAGGGGCCATAATTCAGGAAGTTACGATCCGATATGCACAAATATCGAAAGGAACCAAGATCTTTGGGTTATAACCATGCATTTCGAGTTTCATTAAAATCGAATTAAAATTGTGATCTCTACAGGGTCCACAACCTTGATATACCATTTTTTAACAGTATTTGCTTACGAACGGCGGCCATTTTGTATGGTAATTTTCGTCCGATTTTTCCGAAATTTGAACTCAACCTTCCTTAGGGTGTAACGGTGATATAATCGAACGGTTTTTCAAATCGGATAATAATTGTAACCTCCAGAGGTACCACGAGCTAAAATAGGTGAATTTTCGGACAATCAGGGGCCATAATTCAGGAATTTACGTTCCGATAGGTGCAAATATCGAAAGGAACCAAGATCTTTGGGTTATAAACATGCATATAAAGTTTCATCAAAATCGGTTCAAAATTGTGACCTCTATAGGGTCCACAAGCTAAAAACGTGATTTTTCGTACAATCAGGGGCCATAATCCATGAAGTTTTGATCCGATACATGCCAATATCAAAAGCAGCCGAGATATTTTGGGGATAAACCTATATTTTAAGTTTCGTCAAAATCGGACAAGAATTGTGACCTGTAGAGAGTCCACAAACAATTGTGGACGGACGGACGGACGGACGGACGTCCGGACGGACGGACGGACATCCGGACGGACGGACGGACAGGGGCGACGACATAATACGTCCACATGAAAATGTGGGCGTATAAAAATGATGTTAGCTGGTGTTAATCCTAGCCCATCCCAAACTGATGTTAATCCCGAACCATCCCATACATGATGCATTGCAGAATGATGACAGAAACTAATATTGATAGACCATTCATTTGAGAAGTTCACGTAGCTAACACGTTTTCGTGTATTTTTTTTTTGCCTTAAGAGTTATTTTTTTTAGCTATCTTAAACAACATGCATATTTATAAGCTACATTATGTAAATATATTCCAATAAACAATAAAAGATACAGTAATAAACAACTTTATTATACATTCAATTAGCCGTTGTTATATATTATATATACGCGTATATATCATGATATATGTAAAATTTTGAGTAATTTGTGGAGAAATGAGTACAATATTTATAACGATACATGTAAAATTAGGCAATGTGCATACTCTTCGCAGTATTTCGTTTAATAAGAGCTAATCCCACATAACACTGCTGTAATGGAAGCAAATTTCTGTTCCAAATTATGACTGGCCAATAGTCCGATTAACAGCCAATAGCAAACTGCGTAACACTATCATTACGCTTTAAACAGAGTTCCTAATTGGACCAAATATGTTTAATTATTATTACGTTATTATGCATGCCCAATTAACCAGTGCATAGTAGGATATTACAGAAAAACCAATTGCGTGACAAACGAGGCTATCAGAACGGATGCGATGTAAATCATAGGCCTAATGTTTGGAGACGAACAATACATTCGCCGTTTTCAATACCTTTAATCACTGTCCATGGTTTTAGGGAAAACGAAGATGTGTCAATTGACTCCATGTTAAACCTTGAAATCAACGTTGATCAGTTGTATTTTCACACCAAAAGTATACATTCGTTGCCTCACCACTGCTGACGTAACCGTAGCTCTATTTATTTGATACCAGAATATTTTAAACTCAACTACCAGATTAGAATGAATGAATGAAATGGGGTTTAACGTCCTACGCTTAAGCACCGTACCTGGGCTAATTGAAGACGGGCATACGCCACAGTGTGCAATGAGGGAAATTTTGCCCGGGCAGCGGCGCTACGGCCTACTCTTATATCGAATTCCAACTGCCAAGGGATCTTTTACGTGCACTCCAATTTGTACACGGGACCTCGGTTTTTCGTCCCATCCGAACGACTAGGCAGCTGTCCTTGTCAGGCCCTCCTTCTGCATCACTGACAAGGGGAAATCACGCCGGAAAATCGAGATGAACTTTCTCGGCCAATGCAGGGATCGAACACTCAACCTCCAGGCTAGCGAACCAGCGCCTTATCCACTTAGCCACCGTGATCCCCTACCAGATTAGATATCAACTAATAATAGAAATCATTTTTTTGTCCTATAAATCAATTTTAAGGTTGTTACATTACCAAAGCTGCCATGAGTTGATTTAAATGAAATGAAAATGTTATTTGAAAATTAAAAGGAATAAAATGGGGATTAATCCTGAATCCGTGTAGGGTGTTATGACGTTAGTTTGATCTTACATTGCCGCTACCACCTTCTTTTGTTTCGATTTCCAAGGGGATCTTTAACATGCGCCCAGTGGCGTACCAAGGACCTCGACGTTGCGTCCTATCCGTATTACTAGGCCCACCTCAGTCCTGTAGCAATGCTAAGGTCATCCAGGTTGAGAAACTTCCTCGGCAACACCGCGATCGAACCAGACATGTTTGAAATGTGTTAATCATTGGGCTTTGAGCGTGTTACCATGGCGATATCGTACGAAAACATTCTAGTTGTATTCAAGTATGCCCCTAACATCGTAGTCAATTTTTACAAAATCAAAAATATGACCATGTATGTCCTTTACGTAATTGTCGGATTCGATTGAAACTAGAAGACGATGGACAATCAAGGTGGAAGGGGACGTTAAGACCCAAGGAAGAAGAAGACGTCGGACAACGGAACAGTACCATGGTTGTATTTAAAATATTACAATGGTGAAACACACAAATAATATTACTTTCAGCAAACAACTAAACAACTAGTTCGAAATGAATCAAGTCAAGGGTAAATATTATTGGTAAATCAAGAAGTAAAAAGAAAACAATAATCAATCTCATATATTAATAATATCGTATTACTTAAATTCAAGCAAAGATTTGTATTTTTCTCCGTAATAATATTTTTGACAATGTGATATACGATACGTTTCTGGCCTATCGTATTTACAATGATATAACAGTTCATCCTGGTTCCCGATTTAAATGAGATATTTACCCAATTATATTTATAATTATATTGATCGGAACGTGATGTTAGGTGAAAGAAATCAAATGCAATGGGGTTTTACGTAAACAGATAGGATTATAAGATACAGGGACTTATATTATACACAATATAATAAACAGAGAATGATAAATCAAAATATAAATTCGTAATACTCACGTATAACTGTTTCAGAAAACATGAAAAAAAATATAAAGAATATTAAGTATTTTTTTTTATAAAGACGGGTAATTCTTGGGGACAAATACGGGAATTTTCACAGGTTTTGGATTTTTTCTTTTCTCTCCAAAACTAATTGATGTATTTTAACCAGACATTATAGATATGCTGCTAATGTGTAGCTGATTCAGATTGTTTGTTCTACATTTTCTACTTCTACTGAATCACTCAAATGATATCAACCACATTTATAGTAACATTGTAAACCCTTGACAGTGATAATTACGATAAATGGCTGATGACAAGTCTTGTGTTATTATTTGTGTGTTGTGCGGTCCCCTGCCCTAGAAATATTATACTAGAATATTATATTATGATGACAAGCTGTATTATATATACAATACTTAAAAATATTACAACATAATATGTCATAACCAACATCTCTGATGTTTGACGCCCTTCCATTGGACGCAATACAAATCCAACGTATCAGTATGGGCACCACATAAAGCCGAGCGACATTGGCTTGGCGTCCACGAGGAGTTTGGCGGGGGCCCAATAAATGTCACTTGGTTTTATGGTCGTCTCGCCAATCATGTCGTTATATATGCCCCCCCCCCCCAATGACGAGGCGCCTCATAATGACTCACATGATTAACACCACAACTGATTGGGCGCCCAAAACGGCTTGATCTGAAGGGTGCCTTATCCCGGAGAGGCGCTCATGATAATAACATGATTGGATGGGCGCCTTATAATAACAATATATGATTGTCGGGCCTTGTATAATGCAGAGGGGGATCACGGTGGATAAGTGGGTAAGAAGCTGGCTCGCTAGCCTGGAGGTCGGGTGTTCGATTCCTGCATTTGCCGAGAAAATTCGTCCAGATTTTCCGGCGTGGTTCCCCCTTGTCAGTGATCAAGAACGAAGGTCCTGACAAGGACAGCTGTCTAGTCGTTCGGGTGGGACGAAAAACCGAGGTCCAAAGTACATATTGACATGCACGTAAAAAATTCCTTGGCAGTTGGAATTTGCTGTAGCGTCGCTTCCCGGCCAAATATCCCTCATAGTACACTGTATGCCGTATGCCCGTCTTTATAAGCCCAGTTTAGGAGTAGAACAGTAAGACGTTAACCCCCATTTCATTTCATTCCATTTCGCATAAAGCCGAGTACGACTTATTGGGCGCCCATAATACAATTGGCGATGAGTCCATAATGTCAGTGAAATTGGAAAGTCGTCCACGAATGAATTGGGCGCCCAAAACGGCATGATGATCTTCAAAATAATCTTTCTAACGTGATTTCAACTTTTCATTTTTCTTATAAATTTTTATAGGTACGTTAAAGTCGTATTCCTTTCTTAAAATATTTATAATGTTCATATCAAAATATCATAACCCTATTTTTTTAAAAAGTTTTTTGGGGGGAGGGTACCCAGGCTGACTTTTCGGGTAAAGCGAAAACAAAATATATTATTTCATCTAGTTGGTAAAATAAAGTGCACGAAATCTAATAAAACACTCATTTTACTCTTTTTTTAATTGAATACCGCGAATTTGTACTGAATTGACTATGAATTACACAATTTTTCTGGAGCCACTCTTCTTTGTGCCCAATTTCGGGCATCGACTATTATTTGTGAATGTAGCTGCAACAGTCCGATTGGATGGTTGGAATTCAGGTCGGCAAAGAGTGGGATTTCAGTTAAAAACCATTGGAAACTTTGAAGCTGCTTAACTCATGGGTTAGAATAGCAGAAAAACGCAAATGTGGCGGTTAAAATTTCAAAATGTTCTCGGGCCCAGAATGGTTGTTTGGTATTCAGCTAAGCCATCTAAGTTGCATGGGCTATATTGGACCACATTAAAGTTGCTGTATTCAGGTTCTGGTATAACTGGGAGAACTTGAATCCGGTAGCAGTTTACAGTTGTTGTCGTTTAATTACCAAATATTTGACTAATTAAATATTAACGCAGTATACATAACGTTTCGTTTTATATCCGCATCTTATAATAAATGAAAGATTGCAAATTTATTCTATAACTACACGCAAATACAAGTTAAAATCATTGAATACAGACATTGAATAACCTATGGTAACTATCATTGAATACAGCGTAAACCTATAAAGCTTTTTGTATTCAATGGCTTTGGTTACTTTAGTCCAGAATGACGTCACTTTCGGAATTACGTCAAACTGTAATGACGTCACCACTAGCCAACCACAATTTTTGTAATAAAAAAAAGAAAAAAGGGCGGAACCTATGTTGAAATTTAACGTTATTGATGATGATTTTTTCTTTCTTTTTATTTTATTTTATAATCTGGATAGAACAGCGTATTTTGCGATTTGCATGTAGTTATGGAATGAAAACAGAACTTAACAACCATTGAGTTCTATCTATATATTAGCCTAAAGACTATGTATTCTGATTTCTTATATAAAAATAAGGTTATAGATTAATGTTAAGAGTTAAACCAAACAGTCATTTTGAAATCTTCCGGACATATTATTACATAGGTCGCAAATAACACTAAATTCGTTCACCATTATTCAACAAAATTTTCAAAATTAAAAACATTTGTAGGTTGTTCGAACCATCCGAACGGCTAGACCATCTACCACCGACAAGGATAAACATCGCCGAAACATTCCGAGGAATTTTCTTGGCCAGTCCGTGGAGCGAACACAAGATTTTATTTTTAGCGAGTTGACGCCTTAATCCCTGGGCCAAATTGTAGTATCTTAGGTAATAAAATGAAATGACTGGCGTTTTAACGGCCTACTGTTCTGCTTTGACTGGGCTATTCAAGCGGACATATCGAATTCCAACTCCCGGCTGTTTTAATCCATTTAAATCTTGGCCATTCGATTGACTAGAGAGTGGTCTGATTTGAAACTTCAGAAATCACCTAAAGCTATGACCGAAATGTCAAGTGTGGAATTCATAAAACAACTGACCAGGACCGAGGTTACAATATTTCACGTATCGTAGTCGAATGTCATATCAGATATAATGACCCAATATTAGGAGTTTTTGAAATATTGTCATTTGACAAGTCTGATAAGTCGTCATGGTCATCATAGCAACTTTTTGGACACCTGCATTGAAATGAAATGTTCTTGTTATCTTTCAAATAACCTCACTTGTTTTGTTCTGGTGTGTGTTTTGGTGTGTGTTTCGGGTGTGCTTTTCAATGTGCCAATGGTTGAATTCCATTGTGGATGGCATACCAGGTTTTTCCTATCATGTATGTCTACTACATCGTTAATACTGTTCATCACGTACATTTTGCATACTGATTATCCATTGGCCTATCACGCTATTTTCCCTAGATTTCGCCTAATAGTTTGGATGCAGCTACATATATGCCGGTGTGGCATGCAGGGTAAGCTTACTCTTTCGGACACCTGTTACCACTGTTTGTCGTGTATTTTGTACACGGTGAACAGTCCAATATTTAACGTTGGTTTTTATGTTTATAAAATATTTTGCTTTGTAACAATAATGACTGACCTTTACTTGTGCCATCTGTTCAGGTGATACAGTGTATAAACCTACACGGAGACCATTGGAAGCGGACACATTTATAGAAAACTATTGAACCCTCGATGTAAACGAATTTGGACAACTTATGAGAGAGAAGGGAACTACGCTATTCTCTCGGCAACTACCTTGTATCGGGCAGGTGTAATTGATGAATAGAGTATTATATATACAGATATCGAGCCAAAGACTGTACGGAAGCTCAAATACGAACTAATTTTGTTTTTTTATTTTCTATTTTATAAAATAATTTTTAATTTTGTTTTTTTTATTTTCTATTTTGTAAAAATAATTTTAATTTTGTAAAAATAATTTTAATTTTGTAAAAATAATTTTAATTTTGTAAAAATAATTTTAATTTTGTAAAAATAATTTTAATTTTGTAAAAATAATTTTAATTTTGTAAAAATAATTTTAATTGTGTAAAAATAATTTTAATTTTGTAAAAATAATTTTAATTTTGTAAAAATAATTTTAATTTTGTAAAAATAATTTTAATTTTGTAAAAATAATTTTAATTTTGTAAAAATAATTTTAATTTTGTAAAAATAATTTTAATTTTGTAAAAATAATTTTAATTTTGTAAAAATAATTTTAATTGTAAAAATAATTTTAATTTTGAAAAAATAATTTTAATTTTGTAAAAATAATTTTAATTTTGTAAAAATAATTTTAATTTTGTAAAAATAATTTTAATTTTGTAAAAATAATTTTAATTTTGTAAAAATAATTTTAATTTTGTAAAAATAATTTTAATTTTGTAAAAATAATTTTAATTTTGTAAAAATAATTTTAATTTTGTAAAAATAATTTTAATTTTGTAAAAATAATTTTAATTTTGTAAAAATAATTTTAATTTTGTAAAAATAATTTTAATTTTGTAAAAATAATTTTAATTTTGTAAAAATAATTTTAATTTTGTTTTTTTTAATTTTCTATTTTGTACAATAATTTTTAATTTTGTAGATTAATATTTCATTTTGTAAAAAAATCTTATACACACACCCTATCTTACATTTATGTTTTCTTTACATCCTTATCAGTTCCGGCACTACTTCCGGGAACGCTACATTAGTTTTCATCACCTTTGACCTACGTTGACAGCACGATTATGTATAGGGTGGTCTATATTGTACATGTATGCTTGCAGACACAGTGTAAATGGGTGGTACCTAGTTTTTATATTAAAATATGCACTAAAAAATCAAAATTTCAAGAAACCAAAGACAACACATCACATCATTCTTAAATTATCACCTAATATTAGCAAAAACCTTTCATACAAAATATGCAAGAAATTATTAATACAAAGATGCCAATCAGTGCACTAAAGACATAACGGCACCGAGTACAAGACAATAATCACTTGTAAATGGTTAGCACGTTTGTGCCGTATCATAAAGCCTGCCACTCTGTCGACTGGCACTGGCGTGGTTTCGAATCCCCGGTTGTATGTAACAAGTAGTAGAGTTTTCTCCGGGTCCTCTGGTGTCCTCCCACTGCTAAATACCCCTGCGCGCGAGCGAATTATTGAAATAAAATCAAACCATATGTTAGCCCCAAATGACCTATGTGTGTGTCGAGTGGACGTTAACCCCCTCCCCCTCTCTCTCTCTCGCTCTCTCTCTCTCTCTCTCTCAGACGGGAGAGCGGAGACACTTATCAATCATATTTACATCGGAGAAATGTAGTGAACGCAATTTTGACTTTTATATGGGGAATCACGGTGGCTAAGTGGATAAGGCGCTGGTTCGCTAGCCTGAAGGTCGAGTGTTCGATCCCTGCATTGGCCGAGAAAGTTCATCTCGATTTTCCGACGTGATTTCCCCTGAGGGCCTGATAAGGACAGCTGCCTAGTCGTTCGGATGGGACGAAAAACCGAGGTCCCGTGTACACATGGGAGTGCACGTAAAAGATCCCTTGGCAGTTGGAATTCGATATAAGAGTAGGCCGTAGCGCCGCTGCCCGGGCAAAATTTCCCTCATAGCACACTGTATGGCGTGTGCCCGTCTTCAATTAGCTCAGGTTAAGTGGGTACCAATATTTTTTATTTGGCGACACAGACGCATTTTTTTAATAGCCCACATCAAATTTTTGGTGACGATCGTTGTCATCTAAATGAAGTCGGCAATAAGAAATTGTATCGAAGCATTAGATTAGCTTTGAAGTTCGCTTGTGATAATTTAAGTTAAACCTGGGCCGTCAATTATGAAGGTTATGGCCGACAGGTCGCTGAGGTCAGTTCAAATCAGTGCAAGTTCAATGATTGTTACATTGTTTCACGTAACGGTATAATGCCAGGTGGCTGAGGACAGTTCACTACGATCGTGCCATAATGCTCGAGAAAAACAAAATTATAAATTATTTTACAAAATAGAAATTAAAATACAAAATATGAAATTATAAGTTTGAAATTAAAAATTAATTTACAAAATTATAAATTATTTTACAAAATAGAAATTAAAATACAAAATATAAAATTATAAATTTAAAATTAAAAATTATAAGTTTAAAATAAAAAATTATAAGTTTGAAATTAAAAATTATAAGTTTAAAATTAAAAATTATTTCACAAAATTAAAAATTATTTCACAAAATTAAAAATTATTTTACAAAATTAAAAATTAAAAATATAAATAGGAAATCGAAAAAAACAAAATTAGTTCGTATTTGAGCTTCCGTATATATGGGTGTATGCAGTCATTTATATTCAATTGTTAATGATATAATTGTAATTTCGAATTAATGATATTCGGTGAAATACGTGAACTGTCTAAATTGAACAATCGTTGATTACGCTTGCCAAGTCTATTCTACATGCTTTTTTATTATCGTTTTGTTGTTTGTAAATCTGCCATTACTAAATACTTCCGCGTTGTCTAAGATATTTTTCTTTTTTTCATTATAAATGGCGTCCGCAACCTTGGAATACACAACTTGTGTACTGATTATAAAATGTTCATTGTCTCTTGAATATTGGATATTAGAATCCCAATTTTTATGGTGAGATAACAACATCGATTTGGATTGAAATGTGTCAATATTGAGTTCTAATTCGTCATTTAATTTCAAATATTATGGACAAGATCAAGTTAGATGTTTAGGTCCTTTAATGAAGGAAATGTAAGTAACAGACAGCAAAAGTAAGAATTGTCTTTTTTATAGACTGGACGATTTTAAGTACCCTTGGAGGTGAATATCAGTTCTGGGGTCAGGGCTATACACCTCAATAATAATTTCCATGCTCGTTTCCATGTTTCTACTATAACTGACGTAAACTAGCATAAGTGTGCAATAACATGGAAAATGTCTAGTTTTTGCACGACTAAAACAATTTGCTTATTAAAAGAAAAGAACAGGTCATACGTAATTATTTTATAACATTTTGTACATATGGAGATACTTGACAAAAAAAAACTAACCACGAGGGGTCGTGACAGGAACGAACTAGGGCAACTTAGTTTGTGCAATGGTTAGGTCGTAACAGAAATCAACTGATGTTTAACGTCCTACTATTCTGCGCCGACCGGGATAATTACGACAGGCAAACGCTATACAGTGTGCAATGAGCAAAATTGTGCCCGGACAGCAGTACTACGGTCTTTTTTTATAGTCTTTTAGGCTGCCAGAATTAGGCCTGTATCTCACATTTGTGGCATAAATGTGCAAACTAAGTTCTCGGTTTTGAATGATAGATTACACCTAGTAGTGTTACAGAAAAAAAGCCCCAGCAATTGGCCAATGATACCGGTATCGATGTTAAATATTTCAAAATATATTTCGAATATATTATTTGTCCCCTAAATATTTTCTTAATACCTGTTCATAAATAACACAGTTAATGTGAAATAAAGTACATAGCAATTGGTAATTACTCATGTGTTATAATATAGGACTATTTGTTTTTCAATTTATATTCATCTTAGTATGTAATCTCTATTTTTGTTCTTACATATTTTTAATATTTTCTAATTTTTCATTAAACAAATGTCAAAAATCCGGCAATTTAAAACGTAATTCGAGTAGTATGTAATTTGTTTAAAATAATCTATATACAATTGGAGATGAGTCGATCAATCCATAGCACAAATTATTTACGGATGATTAATCTGGGCTTTGTCTTATTATTAAATTCGAGGGACACACAGCTCCAAAACATAAGATCGACATTGAATATAGTAATATAATGATAATTTATCAGTCATAAGAATATAACTGGGTGATCATGATACATTTAAAGGGCCAATCCCGATAACTTTTTGGGGAATAAAACTGCTTATTTTTGTGTTAAAATCATTTAAAACCTATTATCTAATGTCGATCACCTAACTGGATATTTGTGATACGCTTGTAAATAACTTAAACCTGACAGTCTGCATCTGGAAATGGAGACCTTTGTATCATACAGTATCTGGATAACACCAGACTTTTTTTCTATAAAAATAATATGTAGGTGAAATTTTCCTTTTTGTTATCAAGTACATTACATGGGTCATTCACTGTATAGACCTCTCAAGAAACGTAAATCGATTATCTGGTCACCCAATGAAGAAAATGACCCGAAATCTTAAAAGGGTTACGTGTCCGGATAAGCTGTTTTAACGCTCACGTCCAAACGACTCAATATTTTGAGCTGAAATTTTGAGTCAGGGTATATACACCATTCTTCTATATTTTGGCGTTTTTATTTCATACGTACTCGGACTTTTATTTTTGAGACTCTGTTAAATTCGGGACTGTCCCTTTAAAGCAAACTATGTCCAGATAAGTTACTTCCATATTCCCCAAAGGCACGTAATACAGTGTGCGTTGTTTGAAAAACATATGTAGATTTGCTTACAGAAGACCATGCACATGATCGTTATAATTTGTTTGTTTATCTATGAAAATTCTTATAATATACCATCATGTTCATTTTGTTCATTGTGTACTAATTCATTTTCAGATTACTGAATGTAAACCAGGCTATTAACCTGCTATTAGACAATGCTTATTTTCTTAATGTGAGCGAACGTTGCATGACAACGTTTAATGTTAATCATAAATAAATTATAATTTATCATTTAATCATTTGATGTATTATAAAATACTCTACGAATATTGTGACGGGACTAAGAATAAGGATTGGACCTTACAAAAAAAATGTTGCGTAATGGTTACCGATGCTGCTATATATGCCAAAAGCATAACAATTTGGAACCTTGTCCATGAATGTGTGAGACCATACACAGCTTTTTATTTAACATGGCGGAAGTGGTGGGTGTCGAGTTGGATGATTAATCATATAAACCTCATACATGGCGCGATTCTAATTCCTAATAAATTTTAAATCGAGTTTCCTTTCAATCTGAACGACAGGGTGCATCCTCGTGAGCTTCCGCTGATACATTTTGAAACATCAACCGATACAACAAAACGTATCATTGTGATGCAGCATGCAACAAATACATCGATTTATATTTACTATTATTTATGATAATGTCTGATTTCCACCATAGATATTATATTCGTTTGTCGATTTCAGACATTGCGAAAAAGAGTTGTTTGAATCTCCAATAGATATAATGTGTAAGGATGTTGATTTCTGTATTTTAAAAGGACAATGTATATCAACGTGTTCATAAAATCAAATATATAGAAAGTGTATAGTTTAGTAAACTTGTTTCTAATTAACATTCGTTTGTCGATTTCAGACATTGTGAAAAAGAGTTGTTTGAATGTGTTCAATAGATAATGTGTAAGGATGTTGATTTATCACCCAATAATACATTTGACAGTAGATATCGCTTGTGTGTTAAATTTGATATATACACAGTGTGGTGAATCACGTTAAATAAATTTGATTGGTCAATCAAAACGGAACTACTTTCTTTTATTTTAAAGAAACCACTTAGTTAAGTAAAGAGTGACTTTTAAAAAAAAAGAAAATGCTTTTATTAAATTGACATTGAAGGAAAAAACTGGGTCAGTATACAGGGCTATACAATAGCTAAACTGCTGTCCAAAAATGACATATCACTACGCTGTAATGTAATTCGGTTCAGTAAAAGTTAAATCTATACCAAAGAATTATATTTATTTATTTATCACTACGCTGTAATGTAATTCGTTCAGTAAAAGTTAAATCTATACCAAAGAATTATATTTATTTATTTGTGCATGTAAG